>JAQFZM010002840.1:0-12424 GCA_034695785.1 Galumna obvia | reverse complement strand
ATTTATTGTAAAGTTTAGCACGTTCCTTTTTATAAACTTAATCTTTAATCTTCATACGGAAAATGAGGACTATGGTTATGAGATATAGAGGTTTCTTAGATATAGAGGTAATTTCGCATACAAAATGATTGGGAAAAGGGTTTGGGGTCGAGATATAGAGGTTATATTAGATATAGAGATTTTACTGTTTAAAAAAGCAGCTTTGATTAATTTATTGATAAAATCAGTCTTGATAAATTTTGTAAATATATTATTATATCCAGGGATGGCCAAAAAGCAATATTTTGTCTATTTTTCACTTAAAATTGGTTTTTTGGGGTAAAGATCGTTATAAAATATCAATAATTTTGATGAGAAAATGGCGTTTAAACGATTTTTAATTCAAAATAATGTCTAAATTACTAGTTTTCTTTAAAATTTGGCAATTTTTTCTGAAAATTTTCAAATTCGGAGCCCCGATTTCACTAGCGGAATTATTTTGGTAATTTTGCTGCTCCAGGGAGGGGTGTATTTTGAAATAACCCCACCCCCTATTGGCCATCCCTGTTATATCATTATTAGTCATAATTTATGGCAATTAAACTAAATATTCTGATTTTTGATTAAATTGAGTAAAACATATGGAATATTATTTTTTATGTTTTAATTGTTAGAACACAAACAAAATTAAATGTCATTTAAATTGATTTACATACTCATTCTTGTATCATGGTTGATCATGTTTATCCTAACAAACTCTGTGGAGTGTCAAACACGGGGCAAAAAAGGGTCTTTTGGAAATAGAACCCGTAAAATTAAATAGATAACTGATTGTTTCCTAATACTTTTTAAATATTCTTTAGCTCGACCTGACTTTAAGCCAGATCTTGACTATACGACTACAACCGAGGAAAATCTTTTAATGAAACTTTTCCGTAAAGATGACGTATTTACTACAGATGAAGTATCTACTTCAAGTGAAGTATCTACTAAAGATGAAGAAGTAGTAGTAGACAAATAGATGGTCATCTCATTTTAATTAATCAGGAATCAAAATTGAAGCAACTAATCATGGTAGAGTCACGCAAACTGATTCAACCTCAACAAACAAAATAATAAAATTTAGTTATAATTTTTAAGTGAATTACCTTTAATTGTAATTTTCTATTAAAAATTATATTTATTTTTTGGGTTAAAATAAACTAAACTTTTAGAATTCTATTGTCTAATTATTTAATCTAATAGTTTTAAACACTTAATTAAAATAAACATGGTCAAAAACTTCTGAAAAACTAATATTTTATTAGTAGCAAGAACAAATGTTTTAACTTCAGTAGGACATCATTAGTGTGACCACCAATTTGGCATTTAATCAAGTGATAAACAATATCAAAACAAGTACTTATCAAGTATATAAATCATTTACAGCTAAATACAGGCCAAATAAAAATTATATAGATCAAATAAGTGTGGTCACTTTAAAATTTACTTCAAAACTTAACTCAAACCAAACCCAACTCTTAACATAACTCCAAACAAGAGTGAGAAAAGGTTAAGATTTAAAATTTCCTTCCTTTCTCTTAAAAATACATTGGATTCCATTAAATTAGTTTTAAAATGCATTTACTTTATTAATGTACGCATAAATCAGAAGTCAATTAATATAAATTAAAATGAGAATTAATGAATTACTCATGTATCAATGTGTCAATTTAAAGCTTAAGGCACTAAAATTAAATATTGTTTAAAATACAATTATTAACAAAAATGGGTTTAAAATATAATCAATTAGTGGTCGATATTAATGAATATAATTTAGTATTGAAATTTTTAAAGTTTGCGCTTGAAAATATGAACAATAATTGATAGCCATTGGTCAGGACCTTTTTATATTAGAGTTTTTTCATGGTACAACGTATAGGGAAAGGTCAAATATTAGCTATATTTTGATTATTAAAAGGTATGATTTTTTAATGAACTTGGTAATAGTATTTGAGAATGCATAATTTGATTGCTATTTGATTGCTACTTTTTTCAATCCTAAAATATAATAAACGGAAACAATTCGTTCTTAGAAAAGGAATGTAAACAAATGAAAAATAGAAGTTTCATGAATTAACGAATTAATTCACTTAAAGGGTTTTGAATGTAGAATGAAGATTAGCCATCTATCGTCAAAAAATATAAGCTCTGGCAAAAATTATAAAATCATTTTCCTGGCCATACCGAAAGGATGGACAGCACTGCACTTAGCAATGTATCCTTTTGGCACTTAATAGCGCGATGTATGGGGTGGGCCTGCAATTGCCATCCCACAAAAACTTAGCAAGGTGTCGTAACCTGGATGAAGTATCGACAATGACTAGAGACAATGACAAGGAGTGTCAACTTGGGCAGGTCTCCACTTCACCCCACCTCAGGCTATTCTACAAAAGAGTTAGCATAGTCACTCTTCCTTTCCTTATATACCCCTCAATGACCAAAAATTCATTGATTTCAGTCTATAACTCAATACTTACAAATTGTTATAAATAAAAAAGCTTTAAAATTTTGTTTCGTATATATACATATCATAGAGTCTATGATATAGTCTATCAAATAATAAATTACAGTAATATTTAACAGTAAATATAATTCAATTTTTAAAAAATTTAAAAAGAAAAGTTTAATCTTTTTCATTTAAAAATCATATTTAACATTAATTGAAAGCTTAAGATTAAAATTAAAATAAATCATAACATAAATAGATTTTGGTTTAATTAAAAAAACTAATTATATTTAATACAAATAAATGAAAACAAGTATAATCAACAAAAGAAAACTTATACATATTGCATAAGTAGCTCAGAGGTAAATTCTTGGACCATTGACAAATATCGTGGGTTTAAGTCTGCTTTTGGACCATTTTTTTTGTTAATTTGTTTTAAAGTTTTATTTATATATAGAAAACAAATGAATTTATTTTTAATAAAATATTGATTTTGAAGATTAATTGGATTTTCTAAAAAAAATTATTTCAATAATTTTTTCTCACCACTAAAAATATTTAATTTACATAAACTAAATAGGTAAGTTTTGAATAAACTATACTTTTTCCGTTTAAGGAAATCCAATAAATTAAGCAAGATATTTTTGTTATTAAATTACTATAACATAAATATGCAATGAATAAAACATATAATTTAAAATTCATTACAGTTTAGACAAGAATTATGCTAAAAATACACATTTATACTAGCATAAATTTGAAATAATTAGATAAATGTACTTGTTAACCTTCAATACCAGGTATTTCTTTACTCGTTTATTAAATAAATCACTCAAAATAGCAAACATTTCAAGAACTCGAAATAAAGAGTCAATTAAGACATCAAAATAATGGATAAAACCATTTATTTACTTTAATTCTCAACTAATTAATAAGAAATAATGACCATGGTAAAACACAGCAAGGGAATTTCATTCTAACCCAAATGACCTAACTATAATTTACTATTAGATCATAATCTGCTATAAAAGATTGAGACAAAGATATTAAGTAATCAAATAGTAATAAGAGTTAACGAGTAAACTATACATTCACTTTCAATATGAAGATAAGCTTGGTCATGTTTTTCTGTTTACTTGTTATTATCAGTTCGTTTACAACGAGTGAAGGATTCAAGAAAAGTATTTTTAGTTTTTCTCTTAATTATCTAGTAATAACTTATCTAACCTTGATCATTATTTAATAGAATGGGGAGGATTTGGAGGAGGCGGTGGCTGTTGTTATGGAGGTTATGGTAAGAAAGGGGGATATGGATATGGAGGAAGATATAAAGGCGGGTATGGAGGCCATGGAGGCTATGGAGGCCATGGAGGCTATGGTAGACATCGAGGAGGGTTTGGAAAACATGGAAAATGGGGTTAATTGGAAAACAATACTTATTATTATGTTATTATTAATTACTAATTAGTAATAACTTATTAATCTTAAACCGGTTTTGTCTCCTCTCGTCTTCTAATCAAATATTATCTTAAAATATTAATAACAAGTTCAATTATAATTTAAATAAATCAAAGTTAATCTAGTAAGTTTATTTTTGAATTATTTATATTTAATTTTTTTTAATATAAGAAAATATTATTTATAAATAATTTGCATAAATTTTTAATCGATTAACTTATATAAAATAATTTTGAAATTACAAGTATTAAATAATCAAAAATATTAATTAATATTATAAACAAAAAACTTCAAAAACTGTATTTTTTCTTTTTATAATAAATATATTTTATATACACAATCACCATAATAACATAAATACCAAATGTAACTTATTTTGACCATGATAAGTTTGCTAAATAAATATCAAATAACTATTAATATTATTATACTTTCAATAAAAAATGTAAAATTTATTTATTTATTCATTTATTAATTAATAAATTATTTTATAAAATAATTATTAAAATTTAATTAACAATTCATTTATTTACAAAAATAAAATAATAATTAAATTCATAAAATCAGAGATAAATGTTTTAAAGTTTAAATAATGATTATTAGAATATAAATTAAAAGTATTTTCAAATTCAATCAGTAATTCAAATGTGCATTAATTATAGTTCTGCACATTTCTATTGTTTATAGAATCTTGGCTACTTAATGATTATTTAATATCACCATCTCCTTCCCTGACTTCTACCATATCCATAGCCATCGTATCCATCATAATCATAGCGTCCATTATATCCATCATATCGTCTGCCATAACCTCTATTATAATTTCCTCTTCTATAATGGCGACCATAACCTCCACCATTACCTTGATAATAGCCTAGATAAATTTATTATTATTATTATTGACACTTAAGTGATTGATAAATAATTATATTACCATATTGTGCTTGGGTCAAAGTTGTCAAGAGCAAAGTTATTGCTATTAACAAAATAATACCAAATTTCATATTTAAAAATATAAAGATTGAATCTTGCTCTAATTTTATTACAAATTGTAATAACAAAGAAATTTTAAATCCTTTATATATATACTTGGATAAATTTCTTTGTAAACAAGATATGTGTAAAGTATTTTGTAAATGATTATTTAATCGAACCTCATAAATGATCTGGTTAAATAAAGAATTCATTATGTTCAAATAAAATATAAGTGGAATTTGTTAATCAAATTGTTTTCCAACTTTTTTTAGTCTTTATGTTGTTTTTCAGAAAAGCAATATAAGCAATAATAACAATTAATTCTTGGTTGCCACCAAGGTAGTTGTCAAAAATGGTAAAAGTTTAATATAAGACCTTAATAGTTATTGAGTTTTCTCTAAACATAATAGGTTACTTTCATTTAATCATTATTTTTTTCCTTACAATCCTTGTTAGATCCCTATGTCCAAGTATATAATTTTTTGTAAAACAGGTTTTAAAACTAGAAATTTTGGTCTCTCTCTCTCTCTCTCTCTCTCTCTCTCTCTCTCTCTCTTTCTCTTTCATTCATTCATTCATTGAAAAAATTAGGAATTTTCTACTTTTCCAAAAAAATGGTTTACTCTATGACTTTCTTCGCAGAATTGCTTTTTATGTAAAACTGGTTTGAATTTCACAACAATGAATGAAATTATTGTTTTTTTAGAAACATAATAAACAAATATCCGGAATAGATTCTATGAAATCTATTTAGATAACCTTGACTCTTTTTAAAGTTCTAAAATTAATGAATTTAAATATTTTGAATAAATAATTTAATTAACAGTTTTTGTATAAAACTCGAAACGAAACGAAATTTTATTAATTGATTTATTCAACAAAATTTATCAAAACATTCGAACAATAATACAAACAATAATGCAATTAATGGCAACAATAGTAAACAATTAGAGATAATTAAGAGATTTTAAGTAAGAATTTACTCAATATTTTCATAAATATTCGTTTAATGAATTTACGAACAAAAGAAAGTAATTTTTGAAATTATTTTGAAATTAACTTGCTCATAACTTAACCATAATGTCTTCCTCTTCCATAGCCACCATAACCTCCATAGCCTCTGCCGTAACCTCCGTATCCGCGGCCATATCCTCCATATCCACGACCATAACCACCTCTATATCCACCATAACCTCCATATCCTCGTCCATAACCGCCATATCCGCCGTAACCTTCGATTTTTAAAAATAAATAATTTTAAAAATAGATTCAAAATTAATCTAGCATGTTTAATCATAATCAATAGTAAGGATAAATACCTCTTCCATAATACTGTGCCTCGACATTCATCACAGCAAACATACCGATAATAAAACAGACCA
Organism: Galumna obvia; assembly: GCA_034695785.1. NCBI lineage: Eukaryota > Metazoa > Arthropoda > Arachnida > Sarcoptiformes > Galumnidae > Galumna > Galumna obvia. Next base: position 6,142 of record JAQFZM010002840.1, on the reverse strand, counting down.
CAAATAATGAGACAATAATTTTATTCATTTTTATTAAATTGAATTTTTATCGTTTTTTCAACGGATGACTGAAAAACAATCAAAATATTAGCAAAAATAAGTCGTGAAAGGAAACACTGGAATTGGTCTTCGAGTGGAACAGCAGACCCTTTATATACTGTTGGGATCAGTTGTAAGACTACTGGACCGGTCCTCTATTGCAAAAGGGGAAAGTGTTTATCAAATAAGGGATTCCCTCTATTAGTGTTTTCTCGTTAAAAACGAGTCAATTAATTCATTATTCATTTCGGATGACTGAGAGAACAGAATAAGACTTATTACCGAAAACCACTATTTTGTAAACAATTGTTAAGAGAAAAGAAATTATAATTATTTTAACTTTTTTTGTATTTGAAGTGTCATTGAATTAAATAAATGTTTTGTAAAAATTGATATTTCATTTGGGAAACACCTAAACTTTAATAGGTTTTCTTTGACTCTAGAATAGCACAGAATAAAGTAAAGCAATAGTGGAGTGCCTTCAAATCATTGATTGTGAAATCATTTCAAAGGAAAGCCATTCCAAACGTAATCCGCACTCATTTCAATGTTAATGTTATGGAAAATACACTTTTTTTCTGATTTTTATTAGTGACACAATGAGGGGATGTGCAGATCCTGAGCTATGTCTGTGCTCTCACTCACATCAATCGGTTTGTGGGGAAACACCGAAATTTAGGCCATAAAAAAATGATGACTGCATTCCTTGAACACCATCTCTACTATAAAAACCAGTATATTATTAGCCATTTGTGCGTCAAATTTGTCATTCGCATGATTGATACCCAGGTCTATTAGCCCCTTATAAAGTGAAGGTCAATTTAAAAGTCGTTTTTAAGTAATGAATGTTAATAGTTTCAAAATATGATTGCTCATTTTCCCAATCAATAAAAATAACAATAAGTAATGTTTAATCATGCTCAACTATTGTTTATTCATTTTAAATTAGAAAAACTTATGAAATACAAACTTTCCCAGTTGCTTTTAATTGAAAACAAGTTCATTTGATTTAATAAATTCTAAGAATCGATTAGTTTTTCAAAACATATTGACATTGAGTTTCGATATTTTATATAATAATATTAATTATAACTCCTTTTTTTGTACAATTCATTGAAAGTTCAGGTGTTTGACATCCAAACACAACTGAGTAAAGAACTATTTTTAATACAATACTTGTTATTAATGATTCTATTTTTGAATGTTTATCAAAGTTTAATCAAGGTCATTTCTATTATCCAATTATTTGTAAAAAAGTTATTCACGTTTTTAAAGCTTTCACTGCGAAATACCTTTAATTATATTTGTTTGTTAAAGATTATATCAAAATGAAGCAAGGTGATGATGGGAAACCCCTATTGCACCACCTTTCATGTTAACTACATTTTATAATATGTTGGCAATAATTCAACTAGGCTAATTATATATTAGGGTTAATAATAGTAATAATTAGTAAATAATTATTATATTTTGTAATCATATCTTTAAGTTTTAATTATTTGTTTTTAAGAATAAATGAAAGAAAATTTGTTTATTTAATAAAATTGAACAAGTTAAATTAAATTCTAATTTAAAATTATATATATTATGGTTATACAATAAATTATAATCGAAAACATATTATAAACTAAAATAAAGAAATAATTATTGACTAACAGTAGAAATAGTGATATAGTTGACCAAGGATATCTTTTAAGTGATTTCAGTTTCAATTGTGATGAAGGACTGATGTGACTGATTAGAGACCGAAAGTTCCACAAATAACCAAGTTTTGAAATATTTTGTAAATGTACAAGATTTAACCATGATATTTAATTTATTCAACTCAATTTATAGAATTCTCTATTGAAATAAATATTTGTTTTTAACAATTTTTTGTTTATAAAGTAATTTTCACTATAATATCAAAACAATTATTCAATTGAGTATTATTTTTACAAACCGTAGACAGACTTAATAAAAATTCATTATTTTAACAAGCAATTGATAAAGTAGTGAAAGTATTTTATAGATTACCACTATTTTATTATCCCATTATATAATATTTTCAATTTTAAGTTTTATTTTTCGATTAAAATCTCTCATTAAAAGTGAAAGAATAATTATAAAAAAATTATTTAAATATATATATTTAATTAAATTTTATTAAAATGGAATATTTCTGGTACAAAATAATTTTAATTTTTAAAAAAACATTCATGTACAATAATTAAATGTTGACATAAGATAATAATTAAAATTAAATTTAAATTATTGTTTAATTAATTTGAAATAAGATTAATCAAGAACTTTTATATTATTAAATGTCTCGTTTGCTTGATTGATCTAGTATCAAATCTAACCATAATAAGAAAAATAGTAAGGATAATATCTGTAGTAATTTCCATAATAGTTATTATAAAGGCCTCCATAATAGTTATAATACCCATAATATGGATATCCATAACTTCTCGGATAATATCTATAAACTTTGAAATAAATAATTTATATTTTATATAAATGAGGAAAATATTGTTTTATAATTTGCTTACTTAATTGAGCTTGAACATTTTTTAAAAAGGCTATTAAAATGAGTAAACAAAACAATTTTTTAGTATAAGAACTCATATTTCAATCAGAGAATAAAATGAAACAAAACTTCTAAGATTATAATGTTTATTACTAAAATGACTTTTCCTTTTATATGCAAAATGATAAATGAACTTGGTAAATAAATATTTCATAAAATAAATTAGATTATAAATAGTTTTTAAAGAATAATATTTTTGAATTCAATATAAAACTGAATAAACAGATAAATGTCAAGGTCATTTCATATTTACTTTAAAAAGTCATATTGTATAGGTAACTTTCAAAACAAAGTTTGCTAGAACTTTTATTAAATTTATATTTATTTGACATAAGATTTAATTTTTTACAAAACAAAAGAAAAATTAAATTAATAGCAAGATAATATTATTACTAAATTATTGTCTTGAAATTATCAAATAATAAAAGTAATGGTTTTTCAAAGTTGAATAATATGTTGGCTTGAACTAATAAGAATCTTGAACTTCTTTGCAAAAAGTAAAAATAAATATTTAACTTGATGATCAAGCTCAATAATATTAACATTTAAAAATTTTTTAAAGTTTTGGAAAATAATTATTATGGTTAAGAAATTATGGTTTGAATTATTAATATATGATATCTTATTATTCTTAAAATTAATAATTATTTTAAGAAAAAAATATAACTAAAGATGGAAAAGTTGTGAACTTTGTTTGAATATAATTAAATAAGCTAGGATATTTAGTTTGTCATTGAAATTAAACATATTTTCTAAATAAACTGCTTTGAAATATAAAACTAGAAATAAGATGTTTTAAGTATTTATTAGATAATCATATATTGGTATCACTTTAGAATGTTAACTTGATAATTAATCATTTTAAACTTTAAAAATTATTAATAATTGGGTATAAATATTATGGTTTTAATAAAGAAAATTAAAATTTTATATTAAGTATTCATTTATTAAACCATAATTTGTCGGATTAAACAAAACATAAATTTAATTGAGTATAAAATTACACAAAAATGGTTAAAATAAAACTTAATATAATCTTTTGAAACATTTTTGAGCTCAAAAGGAAATTTCATCTTGGATAATAGTAAAGGAATGTATAAATCATTACTATATTTATTTTAAAATGTATTTCGATTTGAAATAATAGTAATAATATCCTCAATTGTAATGAATTAGACATTCCTTCGCTATTTTCTGTATTAATCATTTCCTAAGTATTAGAAACCAATCAGTGTTTGAATAATCGAAACAATTGTCTCAACGCATGTCTTCAATCAATTGATATATTAATTGTTAAACACTTTTCTATTCATTTTTAAATTCATTCGTCGAAGAGTTAACTTTAATTAAATAAATTCAAATTAAATTTATTTCAGTTTTCATAAAATGAATTCAAAACTATTATTTGTTTTATTAGTTATAATTTCGATGAGTTCTTTGTCATTGTCTGCATCTCTCGATCCGAGTATTTCATTAAATTATTACAAATTATTTAATAATTTATTACTTTTAAGGACGACCTATAAATGCGGAAAATAGCAGAAATTGTGGTCAAAGAAATGACATTAAACCTGATATTCCGCAAATGTCGTGGTCTACTCTCGCAGAACCCGATGACAGTCCTTCTTCATGGGCTACACTCGCAGAACCAGATTATATTCTCGAAACAACTACTGTGAGTGACGACACAAATGTCAAGATCAGTTTGTGAACAATACTTTAATCTCAATCTTATTTTAAATGTAATAATAATTCGTTAGTTTCGATAAAAAATCATAAAAAGATATAATCTTTAATTATTACAAAATTTAATTAATTTAATTATATAATTATAAGATGTATTTCGATTTATATATAATATATTAAACAATTTTTATATTAAAACATTTCTTAAATTAAAATAAAAATCAAATAAAAGTTTAAAATTAAAACAATTTCTGTTTAAAACCAATCGTAGATAAACCGAAACCCAAAACACCTAATATTTAAAATAAAGAGATAACCAAGGTTGATAAGATTCGGAAATATCTACACTTTTTAATATAAATAAATAATTTTATAATAAAAATATTTTTAATAAAATTTATTTATAACAACAATAAGTTATGATATGAAGAGAATCGCGAGAATAACAGTTAATTGTATTTCAAATAAAAAGTGTTAACTCTTTTCGATTATTCCTTGAATTTAATCACTTCTAATGTCTTCAAACAAAATGTTTTGTTTTATAATTATTAGTCTTTTTATTACAATAAATGGTATTATTTTTATTAAATATTTGTTAATAAATAAAATCTAATATAATATTGAAAAACAGGTAATCTTTGGGACGAATATCACCGACAAATCGATGACAAATTGCCGTCCATTTCATGGAAAGAGTCCGGAATTAGTGTCAGAAACTGTGACCCGAACTCAACATTTGTTGACCCAATGTTAGTGTCCACTCGAATATCGGGCGGAGAATACGCACAGACAGGAGACTATCCCTGGTTTGTGGCCATACGAGCCACTAACAAAAGAACTTATGATGGACACTTCAGTGGAATGAATTGTGGCGGTGCTATACTTAACGAGTGGTGGGTTATTACGGCTAAACATTGCATTTGGAGGTATAAATAGTGTTTAGTTTTGATCTAATGTTTGATTTATTGATTATTAAAGAGAAGACCGATATTTAAATCTAACGGTTATTGTTTTGAGCGGTTCTACTGCTAAATATGGCGGTCGAAGACATACTGTCGAGAGAATAGTGTTGAGTCCAAATGACACTAAACCAGAGGATTGGTATAAAAGACGAGAAGAATATCACAAACTTGAAGATCAGTTAAGTGACAGAGAGTTTTACGGCCAAAAAATGGACGAAACAAATGAAGATTACAATCGATACTTAAAATTAAGTGAAGAATTCCCTCCGAATGAAATGGAAAATCTTGAAAGAGATATCGCACTCTTAAAAGTGAAGAATAGATTTGTTCCCATATTTAATGGAACGCATTATATAGTGAACAGCATTTCTATTCCAAAGGCTGGGATTATGAACACTAATAATGAAAGTCTTGTAATTTATGGTTTCGGAAAAATAAATGTAAAGAATGTTTCAAATTTAGTTCTGACAAAATACACGAATCGACTGAAAAAAGGGCTGACAATTATGTTCGAACCCAACATATGTCGTGAAATAAGTGAATATAATAACACAGAAATGATTTGTTTTCAAAGACTCAACAAATCAGAGAATCCACTCTTTAATTCGAGTCAAGAATCGGGTGATTCCGGTTCACCAACACATCAATACGAAGGCTGTCGTGCCGTTCAAATGGGTATCGCCAGTTATATACATTATGAAGATTATTTGGGTGTCTTACCCACTACATTTGAAATTCGGGTATCGCTGTTCACTGATTGGATCCGTTCGACGATATTATCGGACACGTCTTCTAATGAGACGCCAATTGTTTGGGAAACCAATACTTTTCTGGTATTGTTTGTCATTTCCAGTGCTTTACTGGCAGTTGTCTTATGTGCTGTTCT
>JAQFZM010002839.1:0-12426 GCA_034695785.1 Galumna obvia | reverse complement strand
CTCCTACAACAATGAATTGCTTTTAATGAAAATGATCACTTATACAATATTAAAATTGAAACTGATGTATACAAAATTTTATTCAATAAACCCTTTTAATATTATCAAACAAAATTTTATTTTGAAAAGTTATTTGTATTTTTTTATAAATTGTAAGCATTTTAATAATTTTATTTTTTTATATAAACTTTGGAAACATTCATTTTAATTTAAAAGGCTTATTAAAAAATTAACATATTCATATTTTTTTCAATTAGAAAGAATAAAATAATATAATATACTAGAATAGTTTTGAGAGAAACTGGAATAGAAATAAGTATTGCAAAAGTGACAAAACTAGAATATAGGGTTGCCAGTTCTAAACATTTTTTATAAGACTTTGGACAAATTTTTCAATATATAACGTGACAAATAGAAGAAAAAAAATTTCTTAAGAGGTCAAAAAAGAGGATTTTATATAAATCATTTAAAATAATGAAAATTATTTTGTTTAAAATTTTTTTGCTTTTAACTAATAAATATCTGTTAATGCATCTCTATCTAAATGACAATTTTTAAAGTTATTGTTTCTAAACATGCATTTATATCCTGAATTACACTGATATATGCTGAATTTTAAACAATATCCTCTTATTTTATTCATGGAATTCACTTATAAAATTTATATTGTAGTTTATAATTTGTTTATTTTATTCTTAAAATTGAACATTAAATTAAACATAATAATTGTATTTTCTTTTAAATACGCATGTATTTTTCTATTACTTAGTTAAAATATTATTGAAATATAGTTTGAAAATTTTTATTTTAATTAATCTTTACAAAAAAATTATTTTTAAATTAAAAACTTTATTATATTATAAAATTTTACATAATAATTTTATTATTTATATGAAATATATTTTTAAATAAAATAAAGGTCATTATATTGTCCTCTTAACACCCTCAAGAAGACAGAGAACATACCAACATAAAAGAGAACTGTTCTCTGAAATAGATGACGTCTAGCAGCCCTACTTGAATACCTTTTAAGAAACAAATTTGGTAAAATACTCTTCTAGGAGTTTGGGATCCTTGACATTAGCATATATAAACAATAAACTAGATCGGTTTAAATTTTTGGACTAGTAGATAATTTGACCAAAATTTGGTACTTAAAATTCGACCTTGTTGCCAATCCTGTGATAATTATAAATTAGTATTCACAGTAGACTGGGTTTGTGACTATGACTTTGCAAATGTTCCGAAATTTTTAAGATCATGTGACTAAATATAAAATTTATAAAACACCTGTTGACACCACGTCTTAATGAATCTCTTGAATGCTTTTTACAGAATTAAGATATCTATTAAAGTTTTAAAATAAACTCAATTTTATTGGCGTCCAAAATTATTGACTTTAGTAATTATATAATAATGATATTTTTTAGCGCTTTTTAATAGGGAATTTCACAGCTATTCAAGAAATCATCCCAAAAATTTTATGATCAAAAATGTATAATTGATAATCATTGCATTCCATAAAAACAACCAAGATAGATATTTCGCAAGAGGAAGCATAACTCATTTTTATAATTAAAATATGGAAATTTAAAAATTAGAGTTGCACTTATAAAAATCAAATTGATCAAAACTAATTATGTTATACTAACTAAACAAAAATAAAATGATAAAGTTTAAAAGAATAATCTAGTTTAAATACTAGTTAATATACAAAGCTATGTGTTTTGGTTTATTTTATCTTATGCTAATAAAAATTAAAAAGTGTATATACACTTACCCAGTTCCCAATTTAATGATATCAATGTTAATTTTATTTAATGGAATCAAACCAAATTCACCTGGAGGCAAAATTATAATGTTTATTTTAATTTTGCTATTAGTACCAAACTTACAAATTTTGAAAAACTTTGACAAATATTTTACAAATATTCTATTTGAGTATTAGATTTTATATATATTCTTTGACCTACCATGTTCAAATCTGTTGAGGCATTTCATCAAGCATGTTGTTACTCATACATTATAGATAATTTTACTAACATTACTCATTTACTTCAATTTATTCATATCTTATTCACAAATACTTTGTATATAAACAAACTTTAAGACCCGATATTCGGGTGAAGGAATGGCCATTCGGATAAATTTTTTACATATTTCAGTTCTATGTACCAAGTTGAATATCATGATAATTTTATCTTTTTAATATCGAATATTCAACTTTATCGACTTCCTATTAAGAATATTTTGTTAAAATTTTCTTGATAATGACCAAAGATGGGCTCGATTAAAAGCCAAAAATGACATTTTCTTCTTTATGACTTTGATTGTGATGTAGCAGCAAACATAAGACAAAATGACAGTGCCTATCATCACAAAATTTGCATCATCTATTGATAACATGTTGATAGTAGGATACACGTAAAACGATTGTTTGATAGATTAAGAGAATTCATATTTTTCCACGAAGAACTCCAGAGACCTGGTCAAACTTCGGTAATTAATGAGGTCATTTTAAAATATATATTTTGATTGCCGTGGTTTCTTTTTTCGAATAAAAAATACTACTTTTAATTCGTATGGAATTTAATCTTTGGTTGAAAGATTATAAGAGATTGTGAATAATAATGTTACTTAAATAATTGATTATATAAAATTCGAAAATTAAATAATTTTATTCAAAATATTTTTAAAAATTATTTATTATTAAATTAAAGAACAAATATTTTAAATCAAATATGTGTAAATTAATAATTAAATTGATTGTGTAAGTTGATGTTTTTCTTTGTGTATGGGTGATTGAGTTACATGATGAATTTAAGATTTAAATATTTTTTTATCAAAGAAAGAAACAAAATCATTCAAAGCTATCATATTTTTTCCAAAAATTTATAAATAAAATTTTTAAATTTTAAATTTATTTCTGGTTTTTAATAAGCTTATACATATTTAAATATTTTAAATTAATATAATTTTTTTGTCAGCTTATAATCAGAAATGTCCAAATGATAAGGAAGATAACTATTTTGAAACCACAGATTGCCTCTATCGGGGAAGAACAAGAGAAGTGAAAGCACTACTATAAACTTAGTAGAAAAATTTTTATTATTTACCCCTACCAAATATAATTAAAGCGCATAGCCAAATGATTCATGTTTAGTTGCTTCCTGTGGAAAGCCCTACCCACTCGCTATGTATACGAGGCATGATTTGTATAGGAGAGGCGTGGGATGTGTTCATATTTTAAGAGGCGCTTCTCCTTCCTTCTTGTACTTCTTGTAGTAAAAATACACACAGCACGCTACTTATACTTTGTACTTGGTACTTTGTACTCCCAGAGTACTTAGACCGGACAAGATCCTTTGCCGGAAAGTAGCCTTAAATACTTGCTAATGGCTAACCATCAACAGCAACAGGAAAAGCAGCTGCTTAATCAAGTGATGAACTTGCAGACGAATGAATATGCAATGGATTTTTAAGCGGGTTTGAATAAAATTATCCTGAATTGTTGTCAACTTTAAAATATCAATAATATCAAATTTGAATCTGAATAAAATTCTTTTACTGAATGATAAACCAAAAATTGATATTTTAGTGAATATTTGTTTGAATATTTTTTTTAATTTGAAACTTTAAATGTGCATAAATATATTTCTATAAACATCATAACAAATGAAATACATTGTGGTTGCCAATTGACTTCCACTGACACTTTTTTATCCAAATCTCCAAAAAAAATTTTTCATAAATTATTAATATAATACAAGAATTCATGTTTGAATTTTACACTGATGTTGAAAATATTTATTTCATTTATGAAATAAGTTAAATTTACTTTGTTGAATCATAAATAATTGTTTTTTCCGTGAATTTGACTTAAAATTATAAAATATTTATAAGATTTTCAAATATATCTTTATACTTTAATTATTTTATAGTTAAAATTAATTAGTGTTTTAATTTAAAAATTATTTACCAAATTTATAATTATTTTAAAAATGATTTTAATTAATTACAATTGTTAAAAGTTGATTTTAACGTTTTCCAACTCACAAATCAACGTATCACTGTAGATTTAGTTGCATAGGAAAAACTAATTAATAATAATAGAAAACAAATCATATTTTAGCATAATCATCTATGGTAAATGTAAACTTTTAAGTCTATATTTTGTTTTTTTTATAATTAGTTTTGACTGTGAAACTACACATCTACCCTTATACGTTAATTTCTAAGTTGAAAAGTGTTAGTTTATTTGATAAAACACCAAAAGCTTTGCCACTTTGTTAAATTATAAATCTTGCAACAACTATTATAATATGAAGAATTTTCCAATATTTTTACAGTTTTCAAAACAATTTAAAATAATAATTAATTTTACAAAATTTAATTTTTCCACTTAATTTAAAGTTTAGAATTATCAATGATAAAATAATTTAAAATAAAGTTTGTTTATTTTGTCTAGTCAAAATTAATTAAACTTTAAAAAATTTACGTAGTCGTCATCCCAAAATCTAGAAATCAATTTTTTTAATAAAATAAACTGAATTATTAAAAAATATTAAAGTTTTTAATAAAAAAAATTTAAACAAATTTTAAATGAAATAAACGAAAGTCGAGTTTTTTTCATAGGATTAATTTAAGAGAAAAAATAATTACAATAATAATATCAAAAATATTGTAATTATTATTGATATACTATTATTATATCCGTATATTATTAATCAATATATTGGATCAATCCAATAATCATTATATCAAAAGAACATTTTATAATTTTATAATATAATTTTTTATATCAATTTATTAATTTTTTTAAGAATATTTTTAAATTTGATATATATAACCATAGATGGCTAAAGGGGAGGTATTTCAAAATACCCCCCCCCCCAGAGACGAAAAATCCTTAAAATACCCCCTAAAACGAAAAGTCAGGTACTTCCCCCTCCCCCTCTAAAAAAGGGAAAAATAGGCAATAATTTCCGAAAAATTGAAAATAAATTAGAGAAAATTTAATAAATTACTAAAATTTTTAAGAAAAATAACGTGAAACTTAATAAAATTGCATTAAAACCCAAAAAATCGAGGCTTTCAGCGAAATTATGATGTTCTAAATGTTTGAAAATTTTACAAAATTGCCTTTTTTTGTCAAAAATTCTTAGTTATTAGCAGTGCTTTCCGTCTCTAAAACAGGTCGTTAAGACGCTGTCGCCATAGAAGAAATGTACACATTTTCAGACATTTACACATATATAACAGAACAAACATTTGAAGGTAGGGTTACAAACAAACAATAACAAAGGGATTAATATTTTGGATCTTAAAGTGACTATTTATGTGAATTAAACATTTGCATATCATTTGTTTGACAAACCTGACTCCTCCCTCAGGAAAGCACTGGCCATCTATGCTAATATGAATGAATATCAATATTAAAAATTTTAATTTAAAATATGTATAACAAAGTTTTTCTTATGAAAAATTCAAGTTTAATAAAAAAATATGATCATATTATTCAAACTTTGTTTGTAGTAATGATTAATCAGTTGAACATTTATCTTTCGTTAAAGCTTTAAACCCCAAATTTATCTGGCCAATTTCACGGGAAAAATAGGCCAATGGTCGATAATTTTTATACCAATCAATTCTATGAAAGATAAGCTTTCCAATGAGACCAGGTTCATTTAAATGTGCGACTGTTCAATGAATGTGTTTACTACTTAGATTTTGTTGTTAAGCCTTGAATTTGAATTTAAGGTCAACACTAACGTTGGGTTTGAAGTTCAAACTTAGGTTTTGAGGTTAGGTTTGATTTTGAGTTTAAAGTTTGAGTTAAGTTTGAAGTTAGGTTTGAACCTGACATTGAACCTGACATTGAACCTGACATGGTCAATAATGAACCTCGAGTCCAAATGGAGTCGAAAATTTGGGAAATCCCCCTCCACAAAACCAGAAGGTTTGGGCATGTCAGGTTTGAACTAAACATTAAAGAGAGAGAAAGGGAGGCATAAAGAAGAAGAGATGGAAAGAGAAGGAGAATTGTCAACATTAAAAATGTAATACAACGTAGAATAGAGAGTAAATCAAAAATAATTCATATAATTCACTAAAAACATTTCAAACTTTTTAATAAACAAAAATAACTGATTTTAACTATAAATTGCTTTAAAAAAATATCCTTAAATTATTAATAAAATCACTTTAAATGAGTTGAAATTCTTTGACTTTTAATCAATAACTTTAACCAATGGTTAGCTGTAAACTAAACGATGAAATCCCAGAATTTTAAATTAATGGTTGTGTTCTGTTATTCAATAAATATGATTATATGAAATGTGAATTAATATATAAATTTGAATTATATATTGATATATATGTATATATGAATTGAAATTTATAGGAATTCTCTATATTTGATTTCTCCCAATGGGTTCACTACTTTACTAAACAGAGGGAACATTGAAAATATAATCCGTGAAGTTTTATATAATGAATATTTGAGAGAAAAACATTCAAAAGATTAATTGTTTTAACTCAATAAAACATTTTTATCAAAAGTATATACATTTAACACAAATATTTTCATAAGTTTTTATGGAAAATGTAAGGGACTATATTTTTGGGAGAAATCCTGTCATTAGTGGTAACTCCAGCACACATTTACCGCAACTCATTTCATAAATCTAGGAAAATGTTATTCACGAAAAATTGATTAAATATATATATTTTATCAAAAATTTCCATTAGTTTATAGTCCATATCAGGTCATTACTGAGAATCGCATCAATTTAGCTCAGAATGAGAGCTAAAATATGTTTCTTAAAGCTCACACTTGTATGATCAAGATGGTTTCAATCTTATTTAGAAATTAAAGAGTATTCGTCTCGATTGGCAACAAATAAACTTGCTCAATTAGAAAAGTTAAATAAAGTCAAGAATTTCAACAAAATACAATAGAAAAGTAGAAAGTTAGCTTGGTATTTACAAAATTATAGTAAAGGGTAATGTAATTATTTAAAGTGTAGTTCAAAATTGATTTGGTTTACGGTTTACTATATTTCATGGCCTACTTTGAAGTTTGGTCTTTTTTATGGAAGTCGGCTCAGAAGTCAAATAATAATTATTTCTAATTTTGAAGTTTTTATTCTTTTGATTATTTAAGTATATATTAATAGATTAATAAATTATTAGTATATAACTTATTCTAACTATCAATTGAATTATTTATGCATAAAATAAATCCCCATGATAATATTCTGCCTTTTGGATTAGGCATAAAAGTGTAGCTTAGGTTCTAAGTAAGAATTCTTGTAGAATAGTCATGCGCTTTACCTACCTTTCCCTCTCCCACTCATTCAAACGGAATAATCTTTTAGAGCAAAGCATACATAAGTGTCTGTTCTCTTAACCGTAGCGACAGTCAAACAGATCTAACGATACACTACTAGTACTCAAACTCAATGAAAGTTAAAACTTAACGATAAGTTTCAAACCAAACAAAAGCGAAGAAATAGGGTTTTCATTCTGTTCACAACTGTCAAAGAATTGGTTTGTTTTTGATGAGAGTTTTCTTTAGTAAATATTTTTTTTCTATAAAATAATTGGTTTTAAAAGTTTTAATAATTTAACGAAAAGTTTATCCATAATTGAAGTCAAACATAATTATCTTCAAAAGAAAAGCAAAAGTTTTCAACAATTTTTGACGTAAAGTAAACTTTTTGTGAGAGTTTTTCGGTTTTTATCTCTGAAAAGAATAATCTTCTCATTAAATTGGAAAATTTGTCCTTGCTTATTGTCCTTGTTCGTCTCATCATTAATTATTTCTATCGATTACTATAAATATACCAAGTTTATAATTTTGTTTTGCAAATTTCATTAATAACATAAAGTCATTAATCACTTTTTGGTCTGAAGAGTGGCACAGAATATCATCGGTTTCACTGATACAATAATCAGTCCATTAACTGATATAATGCCGGAACAAAACCTATTCAATGACCACTATTTGTCAAACGACTCATTCCTAGACTACAACTATTCGTTAAACAATTATTCATTTGACACGACATCAAATGGAAGGCCTCACGAAGACAAGACTTTACGTAATGTATTGACAATTATTTGTTACTCGTTAATTGTTATGGTCAGTCTTTGTGGCAATTTATTGGTTTGTAAAGTGGCTTTTGGTAAGAAGAAAATGCGTACCACAACTAATATGTTGATCGGATCTTTGGCCTGTTCTGATCTGGTAATGACAGTGGCAAACATTCCGTTCAATGTGGCCAGGCTACTTTTGTTAGACTGGCCATTTGGTGCATCCCTTTGCTTTCTGGTGCCCTTTATTCAGACGGCATGCGTTTATGTGTCCACTTTTACGATGACTGTAATAGCAGTGCACAGGTGGTGGACAATAACCCAAACACATAATTCGAGACAATTTTCGTGTTCTCGAATAATAGTCGTCATAATTGCCATTTGGTTATCAGCGGCCACATTAGCTCTACCGCATTCTATTTTCAACCATATTAAGCAAGCACACATTTATGGCAAGTCGTATACAAGATGTCGAGTCACATATCCCACCGTCGACTTCACGTCTGACCTCAGATTATTTCTTACACTCGAAGTATTCATAACTCAATACTTGACACCACTTTTCATAACTTTGGTATGTATTCTAATCTTATATATAATTAAAAAAAAGTGTTCGCATCAAAAGAATTCATTTTTCAAATTGCCTTTCTCAATTTGCCCCTATTTTAATCATAACCAATAAATTTAATATCTGAACGATTAATAAATTCCAACCAAAAAACATTAATAATAAACTCTTAATAAAATGTGAAGATGTGTCCAACCCGTGAACATCACCGACAGTTCATAAATACTTTTAATAGATTTTTATAGATTTTTCTTCAATGAAATTATTGAATAACATTTTTATGGATTTAATATTATATAATAATAATAGTATTTATGGCTTCCAATAAAATATAGTTTTCCTATAAAAAAAAAATTTCACTCAAAAAACTTATTAAAATTATGTTTTTTTTAGATATTGATCTAGGACATTCATGTTTTCTTTATGATTTCAAAACAAAATCTATAAAAAAAAATTTAAAAAAACAAACATTTCTATAAATTTTGATAAAACATCGGAATTTGATTCTATTTAAACCTAAATTTAATGTTTATTTTAGCATAAAGTTTACGAATATTTACTTTTTTATTAGTTTTCCATTTAATATAAAATTCAAGTACTCTTTGAGATTAATCTTTGATGATATTCTTATTTCAATGAAGAATAAGAGTTATAAAACTATTAGAATTCAGTTCGAGTCAAAAAGTGATGGAGAGTTACATCAAAAAAGTATATCAAAGATAACTTAATTCAATAAAATAATCACAAATAACTCAATCATTAAATCAATAGATCAAAATAAAGCCACTCTTGAGTTAACTCAGATGAAAGACAAATAGAATTAATACTTAAAAAGTTTAGTTCGGAAAACATGAAAAAAAATCAATTGAAAGCTATTAATAATTAAACATAAAAACATAATTTGATTTAAATTAACTTAACTTAACTTTCTCTTTAAGTTTTATAAAGAATGTGTTCGCAAAACATATTTTTTTCAAATAACATACAAAGTATTTGTTTTTGTATTGAAAGCCGAAGGCCTTTACTTAACAGAAATGATTTTGATGTTTGTATTTTGTTATATAAACTATTCAATAAAGAGTCACTTAATGTAATGGAATTTTCGAGTCATAACTAATTTACATTGATTTTAAATTTTATCATGCTCATTTTGTTCATTAATTTTTCATAACCTTAAGCTATAGACCCAATCAGAGATAGTTTACATAAAGAGCTAAACCTTTATAGAAAATAACACAAAATATTTTATCAAATTTTATCATTTGGTTCGAGAATTTCAAACAAATCATAAATTTATTTATTTGTTGTCAAATGTTTAAAAGTTTAACCTCTAAATTCTTTAAATTTAAACAAGGCAAAACTTATTTGGAATTAATCTAAAGCATCTTGATTAGAATTCTTCAGGAAAAATAACAAATAATAAAACAGAAATTCCACCAAAAGTTTCAGCAAAAGTCAAACAAACAAACACTGAATTAATTCTTGAAATGTCAAAACCTGTGCACTGATTGCCTTTTGTTTATCTCCAAAATTAAATTAAAGAATAAAATACAATCTTTTTATTTACATTTGACTAAAATAGCGAATATTTTCAATTCTTCTAAGATTAAACATTATAAGTTAATCAAAATGTGAAAGATTTATGATAAACAAAGAAAAGTTTAACTCTTTTGTCAGAATATTTAACAAAAGATACCTAACATTTGAAAAGAACTCAGAATAATCCTATTGAAATACATTCACTGAAAGGTATATTCAAAACAAAAGCCATTTGTTTGAAGTAATAGAAAAATTTAAAAGAAGGGCTAAATTCCAGTTCATATCGGTTTTCAAATTGAATGGTTTAAAGAAAAGAAAAAATCTCTGAATTACTTCATATAAGATTCGTGACTCAAAAGCGTTTTCCTTCCTGACCAAGGATCAAAAGAATGAATACAATGTAGAGAATATCTTCTATATTATAGTTTCAAATTTCATCATTTCTTAAGAGAGAAAAAAGTTAAGAAAAACAAAACAATAGTTTATGCAAAACAAGAGATAACGTATTATATGAAGTGAAAAAAGAGTCGCAAATAGTCTAATCTTATTATTTGATTTGTGATAGGTCAACAAATTATACCCAAATTATGCATTACTTATGCCTTACTTATGTTTTCTTATTATTAAACGCTTCACTACTCGAGAATATTCCAGTAAATTCTTATAATCTTTAATAGATTAGATATAATAGAAGCAAATATTTTATATTTTTTTCTTCCTTGATTAAATAAATAAGTAGATGAGTGAGTAAAGCATTATTCACTATAATTGGATTATCTGCAGGTCGTATACGTGCAAATCGGTTGTGTAATGTCAAGACAGGGACGGGTATTAGCCATCAGTAGTGACATTAGACGCAGACAACAATCAGAAGCGAAACGCCGACGAATACTAATGTTAGCTCTGGTTGTGATCGTATTCGCCGTTTGTTGGTATGTATGGACTCTAATCAAGAGATCGATTCTTTATTTAGTGTCAGAAATTGTCTTTCATTGTATTAACTCTTTATTCTGATTTCTCTTTGGTTAGGCTTCCCATAAACGTATATTATCTGATGGTTGATTTCAAACTTGTCAAGCACAATTTCACATTATTCTTATTTGTGAGTTATTGCTTACCAAAATCACTCAACTATATTAACTTGATTAAAATTATCTAGGTTCACTGGTTTGCAATGTCATCGGTTTGCTATAAGTATGTATTAATATTTATCAAAAGTGAATTCACCTTGTTCATTGTCGAGATATTCTTTATTTGTTTAGGAAATTTAGAAATAATTTGAAGAAATTTAATTAAAAACAAAAAAAGAAAATTAATTATTTATATTACGTTAATTAATATCCTCTGAGAGACTGATAATAATTTTTAATTAAATTTGACCTTGGCCTTTCTCTGCCATCATTTGCATAATCAATAAGATTAAGACTTATAAATTAAATAGTGAACTTGCTACTTTCTAGAATTTAGTCCATCAATGAGAATAATAAACTAGGTAGAATATTTTCTATTGAAAAGAAATCTAAACGAGGAAATGAGTTTACTCTTTGACTCTTAAATGAATTAATCATTTCTATGAAACTTTCAGTCCATTTATCTATTGTTGGCTAAATGAGTCGTTCCGAAAGGGGGCCAAAAAGTTTTTCCTACTTTTTATCAAATGTCGAAAACCAATACAAAGCCATAGCACTGAAGTGGAGACACACGAAACACACGGAAAACTCACCACAAGTGTGACAGCTGTCGACAACAACGGAAAAAGGGTTTCTCTCTGACTGACACCTTTATCAAAGACAAACTAATAACAAGAAAACTCTCTTTTAATGGATAAATGAATTTCAGTGAAAAATAATTTCAGTTATAATATTAATAATAATTTATTTGTCAGTAAAACAAATATTAATAAATGGTTTTGTGCCTCAAATACAAAGAAACGATTTTCACTTAACGGTATGTTTTTATATAATATTTGACTCAAGTCTTATATTTAGTAATAAACTTATAAAAGTGGTCTATAAAACCCCAAACAACGGTCTATAATTGGGTTCTCAGTTCACTACATATATTAGTATTGATTAAAGATTTTGTTTAACTCTAGATTCTAGATAACTAAATCCAAATGTGAAATCCTGGGTAGTTTTTTGCAGCCATATTAATTATTAATACGAGTAAATAGAGGTGCCTGATTTCTCTTTTATCATAGAGAGCCTGTGTTAGAAATTAAA
>JAQFZM010002838.1:0-12426 GCA_034695785.1 Galumna obvia | reverse complement strand
AAATTGAATCCCTTATCACTTACACCAATCGTTAAATTAATATTCCTCTGATTCACGTCTTCATAATCTAATGGTTTTATCACTTTTAAAGAAGCGCTCGAATCAGAGTTTGCGGTCAATAAAAATTTGTCACTAATTTTATTGTTTTCAACGATTTTAAAGAAAAATTTATTCGTTTCAAACAAATCCAAATCAATTACAGTCACTATAAGTATAGGAATTTGTGTCACTAATAACTCTTCGCTATTATTTTGTTTATCGATTTCATCGATTGTCACAAACCATTCACTTTTGCTGAACTTCGGTGGCATATCATTGATATCCAGCACAGTTATCGTCACTGTTGACGTACCCTTCAAATTTAATTAAATTTTATTTAACCTAGCATATTTTAACATATATTTTTCTATAGAATAAAATTAAAAATATAATTGAAATTTTTATATTTTATCTTGCTAATTTATCATATTTTTTCATTTATTTAATTGAATTTCTTATTTTTTAAGTAAAGGAAATTAAGTTTTGTATTATTATATCAGAGAATATAAAGTTTGGAGTAAATTATCAAGCTCATATTTCTCAAAAGAATATTATCTGTTAATTAAAGTAATGAGAAAAAAGAGAAAAACGAATAAAATTGTCAACAAATGAGTTAATTATTAAATGCGAGTCAACTGTTGTGTCGAATCTGTTGTCACATATCGTGAGAACCAAATGAATGAACAAAAAAGCAAAAAAAAATCAATGAAAAGAACAAAACGATAGAAATGTTAAGAGAATAGAAGTCATGGAATCAAATAATTAGTGGTTTGTTAGGAACCATACCTTTAGTCCGCCCCCATCTGTGGCCACAACTTTGATGACGTATTCTGAGTGACTTTCTCTGTCGAGACAACAAACGGCTGTACGTATTGTTCCCGTTTGAGGATCGATAGAGAATATGAGGTTTCCGTTGTCATCAACTTTGTTGTCCTCAATAGTATAGACTAGTTTTGCATTCGAGCCCTGGTTTGGGTCATCCAAGTCATTGGCCGTCACTGTTATCACAAACTGACCAATAGTTCCGTTTTCAGTGACGTTCGCACTGTAGTGACGGAATGGAAAGATAGGGTTTTTGTCATTTATATCTTTCAATTTAATTATGACGTCGGCGTAACCGATAACAGAGCCGTAGCGCTCATCTTCAGCCAAAACCGCTAATTTCCATTGGGCTCTACCGGATGGCGGTTCCCGATCCAATGCTTGCAAAGCATATATTTCACCGGTTGTTGAGTTAATCGCGAATTTGCTTCGTTGTGACCACTTTAAGTCAACTCCGTCTCCGCTCAAACTATACACAATTGACTGACTCTCGTGTTTCTCATCGGTTACCGTCACCTGTAATCAGTGTTAACCCATTATTTTAATTCAATTGCGTTAATGATTTCAAAATGTGTTTTAAAACAATAAATAATTGTT
The DNA here is from genome assembly GCA_034695785.1 of Galumna obvia. Taxonomy (NCBI): domain Eukaryota; kingdom Metazoa; phylum Arthropoda; class Arachnida; order Sarcoptiformes; family Galumnidae; genus Galumna; species Galumna obvia. Next base: position 10,968 of record JAQFZM010002838.1, on the reverse strand, counting down.
TAATTGAATCGTTGATGAAATTAAATGGATATGATTTCTATGAGAATTAAATGAAGAATACTTTTAATTATAACAGAGATTTGTTTTTATTTTTATAATGTATTTAATGAAAAGACTAACCCTTTATCACAATTAACATAAATGAGAGTCATTTTCAGTGATTCATTCAAAATACAAAACTGATTATCGATTTTTTCATTACATTAGAAACAGAGAAGAAGTTATAATTTGTTTGAAAACAAGAGAATAATATAATATTCAATATATCTCTCGGGTCTGGTTTTGACTCACAATTGTAATACCACCCATTCAGATATGAGCTTATTTTCTGCTAGATTCTACTTCTTTATACTCAAAGCTATCAGTTATTATTTTTGTTAATATTATAATCATTTAAATTCTGTGAATATTGAGAACAAAATGTGTTTCTATTTAAAGGTTTAGTATTTGACAGAGAATTAGACAAAACTAAAAGTTAATACTTTATTGTTATTAAATATTTATTTCTTTGTTAAAATGAGCTTTCATATTTTCAATGAAATTTATTAGATTGCCAAGAGCACAACAACAATTACAGACATAACATCATTTTATACTTTTTTTTGAGAAATTTTTAATTTAAATACAATTCTTGAATAAATAATAAAATAAAACATTAGAAAAGAGAAAAAATAATTCTATTATTTTTATGTTAAGAATTTTATTACATTTGGAAATGAGTAGATTTTCTTGAAAATAGTTGTACGTGCTCAATAAGTTTAATTATCAAGTTTAGGTAATTTTTTGAAATGTTATTTGCATTTCTTTATAGAACTCATAATTATATGAAATTTAAGGAAAAATCTATTAAATTAAAGCTTTAATTAATGAGTTTTTGAAAAATTTTATAATCTGAGTAGCATTTAAGTACCTAGGTGCATTAATTTAATATTAACCATGCCAATCTAGTAAATATGGGAGCAATACATTGGAGTTAAAAGTTTGAAAACATTTACTTTTTTTTGACATTATTTGAAATTTTGATTTCTTTAAAATAATTTTATTTGAATTGAAAAGTAGCTTGATCAATTTTATGACATAACAAATTAATTCATGAATTTTGTCAAAACTTAAAATCAAATCTTAAATCAAAATATAGAAATGATTGAAAGGCATATGAAAAGAATGACATTTAATGCTAAATAAGTGATTGTCCCGCCATCAAACTAGAACATAGCCTTGCTCAAATGCTTAGCTACTAAACTCAATAGCTATTCAAATGTCGATTATGTAAATAACTTTCGATGAATAGAAACTAAAACCGCGAAAGAAAATCATTGTTTGAGTGCTTATAAAATAACAGACATTTTGGATGAACTCATATTCAGTAAATATTAGATTTTGAGGCGAATAAAGAGCAATGGATTCCCGTATTTAATCGATCACATTTTGCGTGACATTTGCCTAAAGCAACTTATTTTGAAGAATCCACTCAAAGACTACTGAATTGGATTCTTATTTAGTTCCCTATTCTGTGCTCTGGTTTTGATTTGAGAACAATATTCCTTTTAAATGAAACCATATTTATAGAGAATTTTTAAGAGTTTTTAAGAATTTTTAGAGAAATATTTTTATTTTGAAAAATTGTAATCTCGAATAAATATAGACATAATATTTAATTAATTTAATTAACCTTGTTATTTTGGAAATGTTTGTGGAGATTTTATAGATGAAAATATTCTCCAATTAATTAAAAATAATATTCTTTTTCTAATAAAAAGTGTAATGAGATATCACTGAATAATAATATATAAAATTATTAACATTTCCTCTCAGGGAATGAATAATATATCTTATATTCATTCCCTGAAAATAAAAAATAGCAAAAACTAAACAAAACTTTTGCTATAATATTAATACAGTGCACTCTCCCAGTTGTGACTCTTTGAGTTGTGAATCTCTCCCAGTTATAAATAATTGTTAATTTTTTGTATGACCCTCAATGCACTACATTGTAGTGACTACAATATACCAGTATTGTAGTGACTCTCCTGGTTATAAACTCTCCCTGTTATGAACAAATTCATCATACCTTTGCTCATTCATATATCGAAGAGTGAACTGTACATATTTTATTTCCTATTTTATATATAAAAAGGTTATAAAAGTTTATATTAAGATTAGAATAAAAGTTTTGTTTTTTTTTAATTTTGTTTTTTAGTAAAAACTGTCATTTGATGACTGCTATACTTTTCGTCTTATTATTTGAAAGATTACTCATATTTTTTTGGAAAAATTATGAATTAAGAAAACATTGATAGTTGTAATACTCTTAACATCAAAAGCATTGAATAAATTTAATGCTTGTCTTCCAAAGTCTTTAAATTAAAAGAGTTATCTTTAAAAAGTTCGAGTTTTTCAACAGTATATTTAACACAGATTTTTAAGAGATGATAGATAATAGCTGCCTAGATAATAAACTCTTTTAAAATCATTATAGAACACATTTAAAACGTATATAAGCTAGCACGTTCAAATTTGAAACGAGGAATATATAATTATTTCACTTCAAAAAAGTTATTCTAAAATAATAATAGTTTTTAAATTTTGAACGAAATTTGAAGACAATTATTAGTAATAAATAATAAAATGTTTAATTTCCTAATTTTTGTCTTAAATACAATATAGATAAACTTACCTTGATGTTTTTACTATTTCAATAGAACTTTTGACTTTTATATTAAAACGATATTTTAATGTAAAGTTAATGTACGATTGCCTGGAACAATGTTGCATGGTAATTTACTTGAATTATCTATTCTCAGTGGATGCAATTAAATAGTTCACCACTAATGATGTAGCAAGGCAAATTTTATTTCCTTATTGACCACTTTATCAATTTGTTCAGGAATTACACATCTGGCGGACAGCCATATCTGACGGACACGTATGACATCAGACATTGAATTATATTTATATGAAATTTGATAATAAATTTAATAAAATTATAGACAAAAAGAGTTTCTCTTTTATGATAAGCGATTTTAATGGAAATGTTGTTCGCGTTGTTGTCAATGAAGTTATGCCTTAATTAAAATTTTCAAACATTAAAATATTTGTTTTGTTCCCCGAATTATAGACTCGAATAACGGAATAACGGATCATAAAAATAAATTATAGTCTCATTTACTTTATATGACTGAACCTCTTATTTGTTGTCTAAACCCAGAACTGAGTCCTTCGTAACTGATATTAACAACAACTGAATGAATAGAGAATTCCTGTCTCTACTTTTGAAAGTGCACACTAAATGAGCAAGCATATCCTAATAAAATAAATCTCATATTCTATTATTAGTAGAATCCTTGTAAAATATGAGCTTGTTAAGAAAATAAAATGTCTATATTGAAAAGAAAACGAAGCCATACTTGTAATAGTCTTTTGGGCAGATTTCGTGAGTCTTCCTCTTCGATCTCAATCTCAAAGGTTGGTCTGACGGCAGAGGAGGGGTTGTCCTGAACGTCGTTGATGTGAAATATAGCGCGACTGTAATTACCATTCCTTTCAGAAGTGATTATTTCGTTCTTCTAATCAAAAATTCAAAACTAATCAATCATTTGTTTGAAGACATCGAAAGGGGTATAAAACTTTGAGATTAAAGTAAAAGAGGGGTTTTATTGGGAAAGCGCTTACGAAAAGGTTAAATAAGGCGATCAATAGAATTACGGGACTTCAGGTTTTGTTTAATAAATTGATTTTTTGCTTATATAATAAGCTTAAAGTATTATACACTTAACGCTAGTATTGAGTATTGACGGCAAAAGTATAAGAAATCGCTTACATTCTTATAAATGTTATCGACTTCAGGCAAATGATATTTTGATGAGGAATTGTCGATCGCATTACTCTTATCGCCAGTTATATAATGTTTGCTTCTTATGTCCTCCTCTTTATCTGTAATAAAATGGACATAAAATTCTTTGGATAAAAAAGGATTATCGGAACAATTGTTTGTTTAGATTCAAAGATAAGTTCTAAGACTCTGAATGACATCGTTTTGAAGTTGTCGTTCTTCTAATGAGTGTTTAATCCTTCAACTGTCGGTTAATTTTTGTCAAACGATAATCCTTTTGATTAAAATTAAAATTCTATGTATTAATAAGAAAATGCATCAAATTTTTGGTACAAAAGAGCTCAGAATAATTCTGTTTAAAAAAATTCAAATTTAATTAAAGCTGTCGTGAATTTAATCAATCAAATGAATAGTAGCCCAAAGTGTGAGAATATGTGATAAAATTGGAGCCAAAACAGTGTCACAACAGAAACGATGGATATAATGATGAATAAAAGGGCTTCACTTGCAGTTCAGTCCAACGAAAACATGAATATTAGAAAGACATGTGAGGAAAGACATATTTCACGTCTGGTATAATCGATTTGAGCCCTAATAACAACATATAGAGAATACTTCTGTTCACTAAATAGACTATTCAGAGCCCATATATAAGATTATATTCACTGAAAGCATCGATACTTTTCTTCTGTAAAAAGAATTTCAGGAACTGATATTCTGTGCGATTAGAAAATATCAGTTAATATAAGTTACAAAATAAATACTATCCTTTTGAGAACACTAAACACTATTATAATAATCGATTTCTAAATTGTGATAAAACTTTTATTTTCTATAAAATTGAAACAATGAATAAAACGGAGAAAATCAAAGATTTATTAGATTTCGATAAAAGAATTTAAATAAACGAAAGTCTAAACTATTTTTGTTGACATTTAGGGCTTAACTATAATTTATATAAAACCATAAAATTAAAATCAAGTGTTTCTGACGTAAAACACTATAATTTTTCATTCACGACAGAACTTCAAAATAGGAACATGCTCATTTTCATATTTAAGAGATTGATTAATAAAGGTAAACAAGCTCAATATTAATTTTTGACACTTTTAATTAACAAAGTTTGCAGTTAAAGGAAGAGAGGGAAAGGGAGGGAGTGAGTGAGTGAGTGAGTGAGTGAGTGAGTGAGTGAGTGAGAGAGAGAGAGAGAGAGAGAGAGAGAGAGAGAGAGATGTTGCCTAAAAGGAAAACAAATTGGATTTGTTGTGAGTGAATGAAAGCCACATATTTTTTTCTAAGCCTCAAAACTAACGATTATTTTGCATACATTTAAGTCTATCCTTTCATTGAGTCTTTTCCTCATATAATGGCATAAAAATACAATCTGTGAGAATCACAACCACTTTCGCAGCCATTAATTAAATTTTATTTTCTCTCCTCTTATTCCTCATTCTTTGAGTAAAAGAGCAAAGATTTAGCTATAAAACAGTTTTAGTATTTCATTGTATGTGACAGTAGTTTAGTTGAGAGGCATTTGAATAATCATTTTATTAGTCAAACAAAAGAGTCTTTTGTTTCAAAGCTTTATAAACATCTGATGAAAATTCCATTAGTATTTTATTTGAATAAAGACCAAGTTTAATGGTCTCTTCTACTATTTTTGAAAGAACCAGGAGCTAAATAATCTTGGATTAGATTCATAAATTCCATTTATTTAAAGGAATGTAAGTGATCTTACTAATTTTTCTAATTTCTACTGATTGTCTGATAAATGAAATAATTGTTTGAAAACAGGAATTTGAAACTTATTATTGATTTGAAGGGAAAAAATGATTCACTATTTTGTTTGTGAAGCAAAACGAAAGTCTAAGCCTTTACTCCACTGTCTGTCAATTTCTTGACAGAATTGGACCAAATCTTAGGCACTCTTTTACATAAAACTGTCGTCTTTTTAGCCTATCTTTGAAATCAAAGAACAGAATTCTTAAGAAGAATGTGAGACAAAGTCTTTGAATATCAGAATATAAGTGAAGTTAAGAATTGAGAACTAAAAAGTTTTTTCGACATTTTATGTCGAAAATGGATTTTTCAAAATTCTTCAGACATTTGTGACAAAACAAAAGGGAATCGAATGAAGAAAAATAAATAAATAGAAGAAAACATTAAATATTTTGATAAAAATCATATCTCGGAGTGGTTTCAATGTTTGGCTCGTCTTTTGTGTGAAACACATCTCTAATGAATTGAAAGGATAGACAACTGAGAAACCTGTCATTAAATTACCTAGCATCGAGTAAAACCCAATTATATTAGATTGTTAGATAAATGAGCAAGCTATAAACGAATGAAGTGTGAGATAAGATTTCCATTAAAATTTAATGAATGCTTTTGAAAAGATTCTAACTTATCGATGATAAATTACCATGCTAAAGTTCATGAATAATAATGAATAGTTAATGCTTTTTGAATTTGTAATAATGATATCAATAATAAAATACTTAAAAAGATTTATTCTGAGAAAAATCAAAATAATTAATAAATTGTTTTTATAAAAATTGATTCTTTGTATTGACTCCATTAATATCAATGACTTTCAATTATTTATATAATTAAAGACAAATTCTGATTAATTATTCGCCGAATAACTAATGATATATTTTTTGAGTCAATTCATTCAGAATTAATGGTTTCAAATAAATTGAACTCTCATTTATTCATGCATTTTATTCGACAAAAGTTACTCGAATATAAACTAACGAAAAAGTTTATCAAATGGAAATCATTTGAATTTTTCACAAAAAAAAACACTAAAATATCAATTAATTTCAGTGATGCTCAACGAGGGGTCAAAAAAGCCTTTCTGTTATTTTTATGTATTTTCAAGTTAATTTTATAACAAGATTCTTTCTAAGATTAAACCCTGAGCATCACTGGGCATATTTCTAAAGTCTTTTAAAAGCTAAAAAAATTAATTGATTTTAAGAAAATCATTTATAGACTATTAATGAAAATAAATTAGAGATTGAAATATGTATTGAAATCTGAAAATTGATTTATATATGAGTAGAATATTTCAGGTTTTCCTTACTTTAAGCACCGGATTTAGAGCAACACTTAAGTTAAGTATACTTTAGTTGAGAAATGAATTCAATAAACCTTAAGACGGACTAAACATCAAAGAATTGCATTCGAATATTGAATTTTTCGAGCATGGTGAATTAAATGAGATAGGCTTAAATGAAATATACTTCGATAGACACTCATCCGGTAAATGAGACAAAATTCTATACTTGATATTCACTGGAGAAATAAGGCTTAGAGTTAGCCATCTATTACTTATATTAAGAGACGTGAAACTAATACGAAAACAAACTTGCTCAAACATTTATAAACACTTTCATTGTATGATGAATTTGAAGTCATTTTATCAAAGCATTTATATATAAGAAAATTACCAAAAGGAATACCAAGAATATGATGTAGAATATGATGTATTTATTTAACATTTTGGTTAACATTCATATTATTTATTGTAAAAATAGAGAATAAGTAACGACACTTTAATCAGGAAATATGATAGAATAGGTCTGGGATTGGGATTAAGGCTCCATATCTTCATATATAATGCATTTATTCGATGAAATATAAATAAAACGTTTTGACGAATAAATAAAAATATAAGATTTATAAAAGATATGAGTCGTATATATGGCTAACACTATGAGCACAGGTTTTCACTTGGATTTAGGAATTCAAAGAGTAATTCATTTGAAACCACATATAAATCCAAATTATGAAAGTCAGCAAAAAAGTCTGTTCCGAGCCTTTGATTTCAAGATTGAGCTCAAAAAATAAAAATGAGAACAAATTTCAAACTTATCTTTCAAAAAGTTTTGAGTGGAAATAAATGCTCTCAACTTTTTAGAGAAAAAGAGTAAGAGTCAAATATTTTGATTAGAATTAGAAAAAGTAAAATTTTAATTTAATCTTGGAATTGCCTAAACATTATTGCAATAAATATACTATTAATCGATAGAAATAAGTATTTATTTAAGTCTTTTGGGAACAAATGTTTAAACTTCTGTTTTATAAGAATAAAAGAGAGGATTAAAAGAAATCTAAAGAATTTTTTCCAAATTCTTCGACAGAAAACAAATTAATGAAAAAAATAAAACTCGTTTTTTAGCAAAAAATAGAGAAACTTTTGGACAGATTTTTTCAAATAAAAAAACTAAAATAATAATAAAAATAAAAATGGTTGCAATAAATTGTCAAAAATCAATAGTCTTTGTTTTCTCTGTTTCTCTGTTGATATATTGTCTCAAAGAATTTTATGTTTCCCCACAATATTTGGTCTGTTTTTCTGTCATATTTAATGGCAAACATTTCTAATAACTCAGGATTTATAAAGACATACAAAAAGACATTTAATTACAAAAGAATGATTCTCCTATTACATAAGGTTTATGGAATATTTGATCTTACTCAGATTTCTCTTAATTATTTGCAATTATATAAACTTCCGGATTCTTGGTTTTTTTTCTAAAACATTTCTATGAATTTACTTTTTGTTTATTTTATGATTTATTTTCAATAATTAAATATTGAAATTGATTTCAGCTGAAAAAAAATTAATTAAATATTTCAGAAATAATTAGAGTCTGGACTCCATTTAATTTAATTGATGGAGTCTTGAAAGTTATTTACCAAACCTTTGTTTGATACAGAAAGATCTATCCTAATTTTATGTAACCCTTGGCTATTACTGTCTAATTGTGGCTAAAGTTTGAATGTTTTCCTAAGTCTAAGAAGAATCGAATATATTTGATAAATGTCTAGACTTTAGACTTCAGAGATTTCTAAAACTCTTTTCAATCGATGAAAATCAACTCAAGAGAAATAAATAAATAAATTTCGTAACTCGTAAGTTACCAAGATTATATTCAATTTGATTGATGATATTATCAATTCTTTTCTAAATGAGTTTTTATCATTTGATGACAACATAGATGTGAACCCGAAGTTGAATCATATTTTGTTATAACTTTAATCTAAACTTAGAATTTTATTTAACAGAATATTTGAAATAAATTTAAATTCAATCAAAATAAAAGTCAATATTTTTGGTTTAAATTTGAATTTTAAAAGAAAATAAAAGTCTTTTTCCGAATAATAGAAGAAATTTATTTCAATTTCAGTCTATTCTATGGCTGACAATAACAGAGAATTGACTGAAAGTAATGAAATTTCAGACAAGGATTGTGTCAAAAAAAGACACTCAGACTCCCAATGACACCAATTATGAGGGTTTAGAGCCGTCTTTCAAGTTTTGAACAAAAATTTGGACATCATTTGTCCAAAAGTTGTCCTAAAAATAAGTTAATCAACTGAAGGATAGATCGAAGAAATGTCTCTTTTATCGCCAAAATAGTCACGTTTTTACAGAAATATAAGTCTTTTTTAGAAAAAATGTATATTTTTTCAGATCAAAAGTCATACAAACGTCTCATTTGTGTCCAATGATGTGAATGTCTAGACTTCAAAACTTGAAATTACTTTTGAGTTGTTCTCACACTCAAGTGTTTACGACGCCATCAAAACTCTGTCCGCTTTTTCATTGAATATCGAATGGAGAGTGAATTGAAGGTAAAAAAGCAAACTATAACTACAACTATAACTACTCTACCAATCGATGGTTTGTTTTATTATCGAAGTTTTACACACATTTCAAGTGATATCTTCTGCCAAAACAACTCCAAAATCAAAACGATTTTTGACTTCTGTTTACGCATCGCTTTCTCATTGAAACTCTTATTATCTTTTATATAACATAAGGAAGTCCTCTAATACTGAGAAAGAAAAGGAGAGAGAAAGAGAGAGAGAGAGAGAGAGAGAGAGAGAGAGAGAGAGAGAGATTCTAATAATTGTTTCACTTATATCTACACAAAATTTGATACGACAACAGATTAAATGACTCGGAGGTACGAATAAGAATCAAAGAGTCTGAATACCATTGAATTAGTTTCTACGAGTTTTGACAAATTTTGGAGGAATTGTTTCGTTTCATTGATTTTTAATACTTTCATAAATATTTTTGATTTAATAAAACGGAAAATCGTTAAAAGTTTTCATTTGTATTAAATATATGTTTGTATCAATTGATACATAATTGAAATTTCATTAGTTTTAAATATTTGTTTTGATGGGCTATAAGTGCAGTGAACTTCATATGATGTCATACTTATTAATATCGGTTCCATTAGTGTCGGTAATTGATTGCTATTATAAGAATCATAATTGTTATCAAGACTTACATTCATTGTCTTTTGATGACATCGTAGATGTAAAGCCGAAGTCTGGTTGAGTGGAAGCGCCGACATCTGTTTCTCTATCGTTTTCCTTAGGATCTAAATAAGGAATGGTCTCATTCTTGTCGTCGACTCCAACTCTGATATATTTGGTCACTAATTACGCCAACAAAAGAGAAAAAGAAGAGTCAAAAGAGAGGTTTAAGTAGAGGGAGAGTCACTCGATAGGGACAGTCATTAATTAATTATAGGAACAGAACAAACAAATTACTATTGAAAACTCATATGATTCACAACATCAGACAATGACTTCGATATTAAAATAGATTACTTTAGACTCAAAGACTATAATTAATTGTTTTGAGAGATATTCAAATTAATCGCTTAATTACAGACATTATTCTTAAATATTTAACAAAAATACTATTCATAAAAGTGTAGCAAAACTGCAAAAATTCTTTTAATCAAATGAAAACTTAATTCAATTTATTCTTTAGTATTGACTGAATTCTGTGTCAGTTATAAATAGCCCGGAATATGACTAATAGCTAGAATACAACGTCTTTTTTGGTGCATATTTGCTAGAATTCCTCTCGAGTTATACTAACGATTATACCAGAAATAAGATAATAAAGTTATTGTTTGAAGAGAGAAATATGAGCTCTTTTGCCGTCGCTTTACTCCTGTATGTGAACACAGAATTGTTTTTTCATTCTACTGAATGTTAAGAGAGATCTTAAATCACTTTATATGACAACAAAATTGTTAGGATTTGATAAAATAAGCGACTGAGTGGAGAGAGAGAGAGAGAGAGAGAGAGAGAGAGAG
>JAQFZM010002837.1:0-12429 GCA_034695785.1 Galumna obvia | reverse complement strand
AGGGAGGGAGAGAGAGAGAGAGAGAGAGAGAGAGAGAGAGAGAGAGAGAGACTATTCATTTGATGGGCACAAAAAAGTAATAAAATAATAATATCATTGAATATGTTTGACATGTAATTCATGTTAAGTAAAGACACCGACAGTTAAGGATATCCTGTAATAAAACATTAAACACATCCCTCATTTCACACAGAATTTCATTGAATCCGAACCTAATTTAAGGCCAAAAACACAAGAAAAGGAAGATTTACTAACAATATATGTCTGCTATAAAGGCCTGCCTTTCATACTATTGACTCTTTTAAAAGAAATGAAGAAAAGAATACTTTGTATCCATTGTTTGACTTTCATTTGTTTCCGATTTATTCTGTGCGGGGAAGAGATGTGACAAATTGTCATAGATCATTTAAATAAATAAATTAGTTTACCAGGGCAATATTTTTAACTTAATTATATGAAACTTTAATATTCATATAAGTTAATCATGGTAATTTTTTAAAAGCTTGGAATAAATTTATTAGAATTAGTATATTTTTAACTAGGTTAATTTCAAGAAATCTAGAAGATATTTGAATTGTAAATTACATCTAATATATATAATAATTAAAGTAAGGAAAAAGTTTTTTAAACTTTTATGTAATCTTTAAATTAATTTATGGATATAAACAAAATTAAACAATATATTCTAGTTCAATTTAAAAACATTATTTAAACTTGTTTTGTTTCAATAAAAAAGAGAATTAAATAAATATTTCAAATATAAAATAAATGAAAAGTATTTTTAATTGCTTTGAATGTTGAATTTAACTTGAATAACTTAATAAAGAATTTAATTAAAACTTTCAATTCACCATGTTTGCAATTCAATAAAATCAATATCCGTCTAGAGATATAAAATTTCTTATATAAGCTAGATCAAATTTATTTTTTAATTTGTTTAAAGTGATATAAATTTTTTCTAACAAATTTTAGAGTTATTACTTTAATATAAATTATTAAAATATTGCCAAGTTAATGTGATTATTTTGTTAAATTCATAAAAATAAATAGTGATCATAGATGCAATTATTATCATAGATGCAATTTAAATAGTTGCAATGTAATTAATTTGATCTAGATTATGTTAGATATTTAATATCTCAAGAAATAAGAGTCCAATTCAATTAAAGAGAATTTGGAATTAAGTCGAATGAACTTGTCTAAAATAAAAATTACAAAATGGTTAATTTAAAATAATCAAGAATTTACACTTTTGACACAATTATTACTGAAATTCACTGAAAAATCAAATTTAATTCAAATGAAATTAATTCTTCGTTTATGTCAGACACATTCACACTAGACTAATAAACAATCAAGAGTATTTTTCCAGGATAAACAACAAACATCAAGTCAGTTGAAAGCATCAAAGTTGAAAATTATAATCTATTTGAGTTTTAGGGCAAATTACTGTAATTGGTTACCCTTTCTAATTGAGATTGGTGAGTTCTATATCTGGTTTAAATTACCAATCGTTTGTCAAGGTAATTTTTTAAATACTAAAATTGCTACTAGCTGAATTATTTTCTTTGAATGTTTAACTAATTAAAAAACAATACAACTCATAATTTATTCTTAAATTAGCTAGCACATTATATGAATAAACTTTGCAAAACTATTTCTTAAAACAATAGTAACAATAGTTTTGTTTATTTATTTAAAAGATATCAAAACTGAATATTAAGTATAACATCCATTGATATGCGTAGGAAAGAATGAAATTTTGAAATAATCTAGATTGTATTAATTAAATTTCAATTTTAACTAATTAATTTTATGTTTTGTTAATTTGTAAAATCTGGGCTTGTACAGAATTTTTATAGCAAGATAAGTTCTATTAACGATATGTTCTTTTGGTTGATTAAAGTCTCTCTTTTATCCTTGTCAATTACCTGGGTAAAGTAAAATAATCAAGATAAGAAAAATGTAATTTTGCGGAAATGACTATTCTGAGCGATAAAAAAGAGAAAAGTGAATAGAATTGCAAATTATTCGCTGCACTGAACGATAAAATAATATGATATATGTTTTATTAATATTTAGTTATTATTAGTATAGGTTTAAGTCCTGTTCTGATAGCAATCCATAAGAGAGGTATCAAAAAGAGAGACCATAACTAAAGTTAGTGAAAGACAATCAATAATTCAATAGAAAATTATTACTCCAAATATGTATTAAAAGACATCCACTTATAGAGTAATATAATTATTATAATAGAGTAGTGGACTCTTAAAACATGCCCTGAGCTGTGACTGACAGCACAGAATAAAGCGCTCTTCAATAATACAATTGATTCAATAGTTTTCATTTATAACTATTACCTAATCTATAGGTTTTTTGACGAATCTTGGAGTCAACGAATGCGTGACTAATACTATCACTCTCTATATTATTCTGTTCTCTCTCTCTCTCTCTCTCTCTCTCTCTCTCTCTCCTCATTCTCTTTAATGACTTTTTCATTTGATCGAATCAATTGATCCATTGCTGAATATTATGCATATATTGGTGATTTAAGTTTTGTCTAGTTCATTTTAGTACATTTCTAGTTGATTTCAGTTGAAAGGAATCCAAGAGAGTAAACAAGATTTATCTAAGTTATGTGAGTTAACCTTGATAAAATAAGAAATATATATTGTGTTAACTTTATTTGGACACAGAATCTACCAAGATAATTTAAATTTAATAAAAGAACTATTCATTTTAATTCTTTAGGAAATTTAATCTTGGAATTGCTTCTTTGAAAAATTATCTAGTCAATTCAATAGAATGAACTTAGGTGAACAAAACACCAAGAGAATAACTAAGCAAGATCAATAAAATGAAGCTTAAAATAGAATTTAATAAAATCTATATTAAATTTGAGAAACTGATTCAACTCATATATGTAATAGGTTATTTTATTTACTAGTTTATTGTTATTAAAAAAACTAATATTTACTTTAATTTCGAAAAATAATTGCCTTAAATTTTCAAAGAATAATTAAATGGATAAGTTTTCTACAAATATATTATTTACTAATCTTTCAAAGAATTGTTGAGAGTCAAATCACTAGTTAATTTACCAAGATAATTTTGTAAAACATAAATAAGTAAACAAGCAATAAATTAACAATTTGCCATGGTAAGTAATTGGAGATTATTTAATACCCTTTAGAAAAAACAATAGAAAAACATACCGTTTTTCAGTTTAGGGTGTTTCCATGGTAACAAAGCAAGGCGATTGATTAGCAGGGGTTGTAAAAACGCAATATTAAAGTCTATTTCAATTGGGATTATCTTGGCTAATTTCCAAATTATTACTATTAAATATTAAATTCAAATTAATTCAAATTTGACTGAATTTAAAAAAAAAGTTAACACATTTTAATATTAATTTCCTAAATAATAAAAAAATAATAATTTGAATATAAGTTTGAGTATTATTCAAAACTAATAAACTATTGAATAAAATTATACCATAATTGCCATGAAAACTATTAGAAATAGGGTTAATCAGGAGACTTCCCTAGGACTTTTGATGAGTTTTTCTAATAAATATTTCTTAACTTCTGGAATAGCCATGATAAGTTTTTAGGAATATTTATGAAATATATAAAAATTCCATAAATATTTCTTTATATAAAAAGAATATAATTGAGAAATACATCAAAAAGAAGTTTGTCAATGAGAAAAGTTTATTATTTGACCCTAATTAGGAAGAATTATCGATTAAAAGTTAGGAAAATTATTCGTCGTTTACTTTGAGTCAACTATTTATTATGACTTTTATATGCAACGATTGGTCACAAGTTTTTTAATACTTAAAATATCTATTATTTGAGTCAAACATTAGTGAAGCGATAAAACCAAATATCAATTTTTTTACTAAAAAGAATTCATTAGAAGTTTTGAAATAATATTTGAATTTCAAATATTATTTGGAATATCGATTAGAAAATGTATTCATCGCGTGTTTAAACTTCATATTAATAATAGTTTTCAAGACTTAATCTGCGAATAATATAAAGTTTAGTATCAATAGAGCACAGGATAAGTTTTTGAGTGCCTGTACTTTAAGATAAACCAAGACTTCCTAGAATAATTCAGTTAGTATTCATCAATTTTATAAAAATATTAATATATCTAATAATAGTTCAAATTTATAAAACCTAGACTAGCAAGATCACTTAATTGAGCAATTATTATATTTAGCAAAAAGTGTTAAACAAATTTGCATTATTTGCAGACTTTTGCAAAAAATTCCCAAAATTTCAACAATAAAAGTGTTAAATAAATTAAAATAAATTATGCATAAAATTCATTAAAAATATTTAAATAAAAGTCTCTGTTTTTCCATTTATAAGGAAAGGATTGACTTTGAATTTACTGTAGACTATGAGAACTCTATTGAAAAGTATAATAATTGTCGTCTCTAACGATACTAATAAAGAATATCCCTATTGTTGTCACTCATAGGTATGACTAAACTCAACGTTATTTTATTTTTAATGTTTGTATTATTGACAGTTTGACGTCAAAAGAGGCTAAATATCTGACAAAATATATTTATAGGGGTTTACGAAATAAACAGTCGAATCAAATGAACTTTAATTAGATTTGGGATTATTTATAGTCGGGGTCTTATTGTTGAATGTCTGGGAGAACAAAGAGCTTGATATATGTTTTGCAACAATGAAATATTAGTCCTAGTTAAAATGACTGATGAAACACAACTGAAACCTGATTTCAAATTCAAGAAAACTTTTTTGAAATTCAAATTCGAAAGGATTAGAACTGAGACTCATTTGAATCACAATTTATCAGTTCTTAGTTTAAATCGAATTTATTTGAATATTATAAAAACACTATTTTTTTGCCTAGATAAATCAGATTTAATTACCTTTTATAGGACCAACTTATAGCACAGACTTTTATATCCACCGAACCCGACACTTGTCCATAACGTCTACACATGTCCTCCAATACATCACTTTTAAACTAATACAGTCATTCCTCGATATAACCAGATTGGTGTTAAGAAATTGATCTTGTTAAACATTTAGGATTAAGAGTACGACAAGACCGTAATTAAATTATTGCTAGTTATATCGAATTCTGTTTAAACCTGAGGACAGACTTATTAAAAAAATGTGAAAAACTATCTAAAAGTCTATAAATGAACACAAATATAAATAATATATACCTTTTGTTTTGAGCAAAACTTAAACGAAAAATATTTGAAAATAGATTTTAAAGAAAACTTTTGAAATTAAATGAACTTTAATTGCAATGAAATCATAGAAATATTTAATAAACATAGGATTTAATAAAACAATAATATGGGAATTATATACAACTATGAGATAGGGGTTCAGGTGCTGAACACA
This sequence comes from Galumna obvia, assembly GCA_034695785.1. Lineage (NCBI taxonomy): Eukaryota > Metazoa > Arthropoda > Arachnida > Sarcoptiformes > Galumnidae > Galumna > Galumna obvia. The sequence continues at coordinate 7,024 of JAQFZM010002837.1, read as the reverse complement.
TATATTAATAGGGATTTGTCTAAATTAGACATAAAACTATCATATCTTCAGATTATTATTATTTTTATGTATTACTAATGAGTCAAAATAATCAATGAAACTTTGCTTTGTGCTATTTTATATGTTCAAGTTTATTTCAATAGAATGACAGATAAGAGGGGAGAGGGAGAGAGAGAGAGAGAGAGAGAGAGAGAGAGAGAGAGAGAGAGAGAGAGAGTCTATGAAATGATTAATAGTTAAAAGAAAAATTCATTAAAATATTCAAATAAAGTGAAGTTTATGCTGTGCCCGACGTCCAGAAACAAGACTATAGCCGCTGTCACACGCACAAGAATCGACCAGTGCCTCGAACACTCTTTGTCATTGTTGATTGTTCTTGTCAAAGAGTTAGTCTTAGCACATGGCGCAAATAGATTGCCTCTTGTGACGTGAGACAGAAACTACAGACTATGAGTTATTGGCACAGCATATCGTTGTGCACATCCTTAAGAAAAATAAAGAATTAACACTTTTCTTTAAAAAATATAGTTATAATGCACTCAGAATAAATGAGACTGTGCTGTTTAGTAGGTTTCAAAATATTTGCATGGTTAAAAATAGATAATATTGAATAAATTAGTTAATGAAACAAATATAAAGGAAAGCATAAACTCTCACATTTGGTAGCTTCGATGTACTTATTCTGTGCATATTTTTAGTCCAATTTTAGTAATAAATACACAAATAATAAGTCCGGAATAAATCAAAAATCGGTTCACAAATCTTCGACATTAAGTATATTCGGAAACAAATTTTTGTCGATTAGTTTAATAATAGATAATTGAGTCTAAAAATAATTGTCGCAAAAGAATACTCAATAAAAAAACTGTAAATATGTTTTAAAATTAGATTTATTTTGAATTTATTACTCATTTTTAGTTATAGAGTCGTCGTTAGACTTTAAGTAACTAAAAATAACTGAAGAATTTTCACAAAAAAATTAGTTTTAATTTTTAGTAGACTTTAAACAATTAATATTAATTACTATTTTGACGACAGTTTGACATTTGTTTGAATAAATTTGAAAATCCACTAAAGAGAGAGAGTGAGTGAAAGATAGTCAGAGCAATACCTCTCGGATTAGAGAACTGAAAATGAGAGCTCAGAAATAAAAATGAATTCACGAGATCTACAGTTTGTTTTGCAAAGTATGACATTTCAAATGACAATAATTATAATGAACTGAAAGATAATTTTTGAGCTTCAAATTAATGACAATTTCTCTCTCTCTCTCTCTCTCTCTCTCTCTCTCTCTCTCTCTCTCTCTCTCTCTCTCTCTCTCTCTCTCTCCCGTACTCTCACTTTAACTCAATAAATATCATTAAACTTCTGAAACAATGAACTACTGTTGAAAACAATATGAGAAGTCTTTAAAAAAATTATTTTCGAGATATTTATCTGAAGAGAAATTCATTAATTTAATGATAAACTCATTTCTTAGTTCATAATAGTCTTAAAAATAATCGATTTCTACATTAAAATCGATGAAAACTAAATAAAAATTTGACTAAAAGTCGAATAAATAAAAACTAATATAACTTTTATATGAATTCGTGAGAAAAATAATTAGTCTAAAGAACTGAATAAATATAATATAAATAATATATAAAAAATAAAATAAAGTTTTTTAAAGACAAAAGAAATATAATCTAATATTTTGACCGAAAAAAGAAATAAATTCTTGAAAATTCTCTCAACTCTCGAGAGTAATGACTACTTAATGAAAGACTAAGACAATAGAGCGATGATTGCATGCAATGCTTACTTCAAATTTATGACCATGCTCATATCATTTAACCAATGAGTAGACTTGTCTAAACCCAATTATTTAAATGCGCAAGATAAGACCATTTGGGGGCAAAAAGTGAATACAATTACAAGTGGCACATTATCTTGTTACTGTTGAATAGTATTCAAAATTTTAATCCCACCTAGATATAAATTTGTTCCATGAAATTTGATTCTATTTAAGATTCAACATAGAATTTTAAGTAATTATAATAATAATAAGTTTTATAAAAAGAAATTTCTAAGAATTTTATAAAATAATCTGAGAAAAAATAAAATAGACTTACCTTACATTGAAAAAAAGGTTTTCACATAACACCACAAACATTGAAAATTGAAGACTAAAAACACTTATAATTATATAATAGTTATCTTATATTTGACTATAGAATGAAAGGAAAATAGAGGGAAGAGAATGAAAAGTTACCACTAATTAGTTGAGTCCATATCCATATAGCATTGCAAACAGAATTAGAGTTTGTGTGGCAGTGCTCTCATGTGAGAGCTTAGCCACTCTACAACTTTGTGACAGTCTGTTTGCTCTGTTGTCTGTCCGTCTGTTGTGTGACTGAAAATAGTCTAACGAAGTGAAAAACGATTCGGTTTTATCACAGAATGAATGGTTAAGAAAAGAGTATACTCTTTGAGAAAAAAAAGACTAATTAAAAACCAGTTATAACTCTTGAGAAAAAGAGGGAGTGAGGGAGAGAGAGGGAGGGAGGGAGAGAGAGAGAGAGATTTAATATAAGAAATTGTTTTTTTTTCGTTATTTACGTAAAAATTTTATGTAAATTATTTTAGAATAAAATTAATTTGAATTTAATATTTAACGTTAAAAAAGGTTTTATTGAGAATTTTATATCATTAATAAATATATATCTAATGAATTATAATCTCTAATATAAAAAAATGTAATAAAATTATAATGAATACAACTATAGTTTAAAAGTTTATCCTTTAGTTAAAAGTATTTTTTAATTAAATATACGCCTAATTTGATAATAAATAACAGCATTAGATGTATCTTAAATTAATAATTTTAATTAATTAGATTAAATATGAAATGACGCTTTGATTTATACTAAGGATATGATATTTCTATATATTAATTGAATAATAGTTTAATATATGGATTGAATATGAATTAAAAATAATATGTGATAGTTAAACTTTTGAATTTTCTTTAATTTTTCCTCAATTGAAGTGAAAATTTATTCAACAAAATTTTAAATCAAAAGAGAGAAAAAATGATTTAATTAGAAATAAGATATTTTTCTTTCAAATAATTTAATATAAGACATAATATCGCTGTAATAATAGCCATAGAAAGAGGAAAAAAATTCAACTAAATAGGTCTTATATCTTAACTGAATAAATGATCTTAAAATATATACTAAATAAAAATTATGCGATAGAGATATCATTAAAAACTGAGTTAAGTAAAACATAAGAAGAAATTTTCATCTGAATTGACAAAAATATTAATAATGTAATAAAAAATGAGTTTATTTCAAATATTCATTTTCTTTCAGATCCTTAAGTTGAGTGACCCCTACGTTGAGTGCAATTTATGTTTTGAAGGCTAAAAATATCCCACAGTTGAAGCCCAGAATCAAATTTAATGAATGCAATGATAAGAGCGTTTGATTCAATGAATTCACAAAAAAAGAGCCGAATATTTCTCTCAGTTTTTCTTTGTTTCAAATAATTTGATGATTTAATTCGAATAAAACAGTTTTTACGCCAAATAGCAATTGAGCATGATAATTAAATTTTTGCCAGATTATCAACTCAATCTTATCAATTGACGGTAAGCTAAGGATCTTTACTAGGATCTAGTGATACGACGGCTATTTTACTCGTGAGAACACTAGAAATAGAAAATTATTTTAAATAATTAAGTTTTTATTCAAAAAAAACTTTGAGTTCACACAATATTTCAAATTATTTCAAATATAAAAGTCATAGAAATTACATATAAATAGAATAAAAGGTATTCAAAATTAATTATTGTTCCTCTCTTATATTGCTTTTTGCTAGGTATAAAATTGATGAATCATTTCTAAATAACTAAGTGTTCACACAATTAGCTGAGAAATTTCATGAGTTTATCTCTAAAACAATCTTTGATGAGAGAAAAGAATATATCTTTCAATAAATTAGTTTTACTTGTGGTCACCATATGGCTTAAGTTAGCTTGCTTAATTATTCCAAATCAAAAGGCATAACATTTTAATTAATATATTCTTTGATTTATGAATGAGGTGTTTCTTGAATATGACCAGGGTTAAATGAGTTGGTCATACATTTCGGTGAGAAATTTTAGCTTTTTATGAGCAAGAAGATTTTCAAATTGATTAACCAAGAATTTATGATTCATGAAATTATTGAACTTGATAATAAATATTGAAGTTTCTCTTTAAACTAATTAACTGATGTTATATGATATGAGCTTGGTAAATTGTTTTGACTAGTGATTGCCGCTAAAGATAAACACCATGTTTAGATATTTTATATATTTATTTCTCACATAATTTTATTTGCTAGGATTGATATAACTTAAATTGACGCTTCAATTACTTATTTAATTCAAATTTTTAAGTTCAGCCATTTTTGGCATTTTTGACAAAAAAACTGTTAATTATTTTTGAGTTAATAATCGATTTAATGTGAACTCAACTAATGGCAGAATAAATGCAAAATAAAAATTAAATTGGTAATTATCAAGGTAATTAAGGTATTATTTAAATTAAATGGTAGTAAAAATATCATAAAATTAATCTTGACCAATTTTAAATTCATTTATACGAATATAAATAATTATAATGAGTTTTTAATAGAATAATAATCAATTATATTTTTAAACTAGATAGAATTATCCTCCATTTAATTATCATGAGATTCGATAATAGATGTAAATATACAGATGTAGTTTGGAATTTTGCTTGAAGAAATGAATAACAAGCAAAATTCAATAGAAAAATGTTGAGTAATTGTATATAAAATAAAATAAACATAATTTAAAACAAAAATTAAAATTAAAAAACTAAAACTAAATAGCTAACATTTTTAAAAATAATATAATGAAACTTCAAACTAGATAAATGAAACTTGACAATAAAATTATTCACTAAATAAAAAACTTACACAAAAATATTCATATTTTGGTGACAAAACTTCACATTAAAGTCTAATTGAATGGACTTTTCATAAATAAAACGAACAAATTTTCCATAAGATTTCGTAACGAACTTTTGTATAAAATCAGAGCTCATATTATTTTCAAAACTCGTGATTCTAATTTGAACAAGATAATCTTATTGGTTACTGAATCAGTTAGAAATTCGTTTTAGTTATTTAATCAATGGATAAGTGAAGTAGTTTTACGTTTCAATGCAAAGAAGGGATAACTTTTTTTTCATAGATGTTATATATGTGTATATTAACTATTTTTTATATCTATAAGCCTTATATATAATTATATATTTATAAATATATTCAACGAATAAGAAAACGATGAAATACTAACAAAAAATGATTTGCGATAATCATTGGCGCCGAAGGAATGTCTACCGAATTATAAGCCATTCATAATTGTTTTTCTATTCACTACAGTCTAATCTCGTTATTAGCAGCACTAATAATATCAGGAAGAGTTTAATGTGAACTCGATAATTATTTACTCATTAAGATTAAATTGGCGATAAACTTGGCTAAATGAAAGACTCCATAGATTAAGTTTACTTTTCTAACTCAAATAATTAGCTAATTATTAATATAGATGTAAATGAATAAGCTAATTTGCCAATATAAATTCAAACAAGCTGGCGCCAATTGTATTCTTCTTTGTTTTATTTTTACCAGGTTTCAATTATCAGCTCAATTGAAAAAGTGATATTTTATTTTTCTTGGAGTTCCTTTCAAAGTACTCTTGAGATAAAGCGCAAAATTAACAAGCAACATTTTTTCTATGGATTTTGATTGGTTAGTCTTGTAATTTACTTTTACTGTTATTTTAGGAATGAACAAGGAAAAATTCTTGGAAAAAGAATTTTTTTAAAAAATCATAAATATAAATTAAAATTTTTATTTACCTGTATCCTATTTGTTTTCTTTGGAGAATTTAAAAGATGAAATTACTAAAAAAATACAATCCATGATAAATATTAGCAATTATTCCAAATTATTAATTTAATTATAAATTTAATCAAGCACAAAATATAACGCGTAGCAAAATAGCTAGATGAAAAATTACTCTAATAATTAGTATTAAATAAACGAAGAAATTCCAAGTTTATCTTATCTATCACATAATAAAAATTCTTGAAATAAGATTCCAAAATGGATTATTTCTAAACTAGGTTTGTTTTATCGCAGAGAAACAATCAGAAAAAGCAAATGAAAGAACAATTTAATCAAAAATGGATCGAATTCTTGAAGAAATATCTCCCACGACATTCCTTTAATCAATTTTAGAGGAGAGGTGTTTCGAAAGCCATTCCCCGCAGACTTTTAGATACCACTGATATCACACATATTTCAAGTGATTAAATGCACCGAAAATTATTGAAATGTAATAATAATTTCGGAATCTATTCAAAAAAAAGTCATTTTATTATCAGACAAGTTTTGACTCATATCACTCTTAAAAGAGTTATGGGAAAGTGGTTCTCTCTCTCTCTCTCTCTCTCTCTCTCTCTCTCTCTCTCTCTCTCTCTCTCTCTCTCTCATCCGTTGACTTTGAGTGAAGTTAGTGTTTAATCGACAGTGAATTATGTGTTTTGTGGCAGAAGATAATTGTCATAAATGTTATCAAAAGTTATCAAGAGTTATCATGAGTTATCAAGAGTTATCTAGGGGGAATTAGGGATAAATGCTTTTCTATTCATAATTGAATTGTTTTGAGGATATTATTTATCTTAAATTACAGACAATATTAGAAAACTGTATTCTATTAATTTGACACAATTTTCCTAAAACTGATGGTTAAGAGAGAAATAGTCACTAAAATTTATAAAAGAATTTAATCATTTTCAAAGAAAAATGAGCAAGTATATAACAAATGATATCTCTTTCTTTAAAATTGACTTTTAATTTGTATTCTAAAACTATTTGGTAATTAAATTAGAGAAATTGATCAAGTTCTATTTTTCATTAAATGATAATTGAGTATGCAATTTAGCCCACAAATAAATTA
>JAQFZM010002836.1:0-12431 GCA_034695785.1 Galumna obvia | reverse complement strand
GGGGGGGTATTTTCAGGATTTTTCGTCTCAGGGGGGTATTTTGAAATACCCCCCCTTTAGCCATCTATGCTCTTAATTTATATAAATAATTAAATGAAATATAAAACTACAGAGTAATCATTTTACTTTTGTATTATCCAGGATAAACCATATACAAACTCTGTCTGTTTTTCATCAAAATTTTAATTAATATAAGACTTAAAAGTTTTCGATCAAAAACACAAACTTTAATTGAAGGCAAACCAAACACTGGTTGGCATTCATGGCATCTGTTTAAACAAAATTACTTCTCATTTATTTGCTTTTCATTAAGCAATGAATGGCTTCAAGTCTTATAAAAATGAAGCAAATCTTTTGATGAAGACTTGCCTTCCGTTTCTAAAATTGATTTCATCTTTCAGTAATTCCTTAAATTTTTCTCAATTAAATTTTGATTACCAAGGATCAATAAAAAAAAGTTTTCCAAATGAGCTTGGTAACAGCCAGTCACCCTAATTTAAATAAATTTATAATTGAGTAACCCGCCCAACTATCATTTGAATAAAGGGATAAGAGTATGGTATTATCAAAATATCTATCAGAGAACTAGAATTTGGTAAAATAGCCTCCTTTTGAATAAAACTATTAAAATACTATAAGTCAGTGGAAGAGACATATTTTGCAATTTTGAACAAAATTTGTTTTAATTGAAAGTGTTTTGTGTTTAAAAACTATTCTAATTAAAGTATTTCTAAGCAATAAAACATTTAATAGTATTTTGAATAGATAATTTTGAAAATACCATATCTGGACCCCTCTCTGTGATCGAAGTGAAAATTGGCCAGTCTGCAAACCTTTGGCCAACCCTGATTCAATATTATTAGATACCATATTAGATACGAATTTATTCCTTATATTAGTTATATATAATATGATGACACGAAAAAAGAACATTGAAAGGAAATATTGTGAACTAGGCAAATTATGAAAAATTGCTTCCAAGAATTATTCATTATTAAGTCTTCAACAAGAAATTGATGGCAGAAAAGTGTGACTCATACCACACTTTTTATATTTATTCAACTTTTTTCGAATCAAACATTGATTTTGTTTTTTACAAATATTACATAAATAGAAGAACTTAACCATTGAGACGTTGTATGTCTTTATTAGTTTATGAGAGAGACTCACTCAATGGCAGAGAGAGAGAGAGAGAGAGAGAGAGAGAGAGAGAGAGAGAGAGAGAGAGAGAGAGAGAGAGAAAAGGAAAGTTTGTCTTTCAGTTTTCAGAATGAATACAGTATTAGATTATAGAGTTGTGGCAAAAAAGAGTAATGTCTTATAGAAAGGCACGTTTTGGTGGCCGTGTTTTTAATGTAATGAATCTTTTGAGCGGAAAATGAAGTCTAACTATTAGGCGAACATTTCTTTGAATAAAAGAGGAACTGTTTATTACATGAATTTAAATAAGAAAATAATCAAATCTGAGTAAAATCGATATTTTCTTAAACAAATATTGAGGGCTCGCTATTGGAAAAACTTACAAAAACGTGAAAATCAACATTCAATTCCTGGGAATTCCTTTTGAAAAGAATATTTCATTTTGAATGCTATTAAAGAGTTTATGAAAACATTTTTTATTCGTTTTCTTTAATATTTAGTTTTAGCGAAAGAAATGTATTTATTTGTGGAAAAACAAAATTCTAATGAATTTCAAAACTTATGAAGAATTTGAATCAAAAATAGAATTTATTCTTTGAAAAGTTGTGAAAAGGGCTTAAAATGTGATGTTTTCAGAAATTCTAGTATTAAAAGTTGGCATAAATTCTGTATTTGTTGTCGGTTTAGTGCAGTGTCGGTAATGTAAATATTAGTTTAAGTTTTTGTCACTAACTCTAGTATTAGAAGATTTAAGAATTGAGAGAAAAGACATGAAAGACATCATCAGTAAATGTAAGGCAGAAATCGTAGAGAAGAGGAACGAATGAGAGTCTCTCTCACTCAATGAAATGATGCTTTGGATGGGTTTTGGATTTTCTAATAAGCTTTGAATATATCGATGCATAAGACGTGCACCAAATCATACCGATGTCTGCATTAAGTTTGCAGAAAATCCTCACATTTTTCTTTTGGTCTCAAATATATTTCTCAAAATGAAAGCAAATGTTTACTCAGTTTAAGAGAAAAAATAACAAAAAAATTTGCTCTAAACGTATGAATCAATAGATTCTTAAATTGAATCTCAAATATAAAGAATTATTCCTTAAAATAGGAATAATAATAATAAGTTACAACTTTTATGAATTATTCCAATTTGAGGACAAATACAAAGAAATTAATTTTTAATATTTGTCTACAATTTATGACATTTAAATAACGGAACGTTTGAATTGTGAAACAAAATTGTGTTTCCATACAAAACATAACATATTATATAATATTTTGAAATTTTCATTTATTTTTGTTGACATTAATTTCAGAATAAGTGAAACATAAAATATATAAAAATATGATATTTTAATAAAGAAATAATGAAATAATACGACTCTTCTTATTGGACCCATTCCTCCCTTTCCTTTACAGTAGTGCACCAAACTTATAAAGTTCAAGTATATGACGAGTTTGTAATTACGGGCAACACAGGCGTTATGAGATGTCAAGTGCCGACATTTGTACGCGAATACGTTAAGGTTATCGCTTGGATTAAAGATGAAAAAGTGATCGCAACTCTTATGTCACCAAAAGGTATGACTCATTTGACATTTGATGAGATTCTTATTTCATTGTTTGCTATAAAATATCCGCTAAAGTATTGAATTGTGAGCTCTGAATGACTAAACACTTAAACAAAATGAAAATCGAAATCGAAATTTCCATCGTATGCCACCTTCCAGTTCTAATTTGATCTTGTTCAAATAACATTACAATAATTTATACGTTGAGGACTTTATCAAATAAATTTTGTCAGAAATAATTACAGAAGTGTTGGAAATTGAAATCTAAGGATCGCTGGGAATAGGGATTTGTAACTCTGATCTATACTTTGACCGGTGCTATGTTTGCCTGTGTTTCCCTCAAACAGATTATATACTATTTTCTGTGAACAGAATCGTTTAGAGACAAAAAGAGACGAAATTAAATGACTATAATTATAAACAGTAATCAGAATCAGAGCCACTGACGGGCAGAGGGCAATGGCAGAGGACAGTGGCAGAGGACAGTGGGGGTGCATTTTAAAGAGCTTTGATGACAAAAGTTTTTGCTTTTAAACAATTTTGAATACTTGAGAGAGCAGTGAATTTTGTTTTATGGGTGAAATGTTTAAAATTCATGAGTATTTCGATGCGACTCACAAGAGCTCAAACTTTAAAGATGTTACTATTGGGGCAACGATTGGCCACCAGTGCTCTCACAGAAAGACTAATGTTAGGCATACGCTCCGTTGCATAACATTTGTTCAAATGTCTATCAAAACTAAATTAATTTCGTTGACTTGAAAATGAAAAACAAACCAAACATAGAAAACAAATCAGACTCTAATTTAAGCACTGAATCTAAAGACTCCAAATAAATGTCTTTTTCTGAACATTTTTTTCTATTTTAATGGTATTACAAAACATTTGCAAATTTTCTTAAATTAATTTCTCTGAATATACAGTGAATATACATTTTTTGAGCTGTGATTGTGAAATGAGTTCTTATATAAAAGTGGATAACATTTATTAATAATAACGTTAGGCATGAGTTGGCTTCAGGCAAACCATTTTCATTACACAAAAGTAGCGGAAAAAGTTTTCTAATGAATCGCTTGAAATGAGTACTTCTAATAATATGAAGACTTATTTAGTCATTTGGGAACTCAATATTATATGCATCAGATATTCTTAATATACTAATTGGAAAGGCCTACAGCATTCCACTTCTTATTAGCCGTTCCATCTTTTCACGAGCCTTTCACTCATATAAATGCCAGTATTAAACAACCGAACCATTCATTCATTTTTTTATTTGATTGCTTTTTAAGTGATTTCCGAATAACTACTGAATTCACGCGTAAACCCATAAAATTAACTCTTTATTAATTTTATTATATATTAGTCTACCTTTTTTATATAAACCTGATATAATAATATCATAGACTGTAAATGAGCACAATTTTGTTTTGTCCTCAATCATCACAAAACTAAATGAATTCTCTAAAAGTGTTAACTCTTCAAAAAAATTGTTAAAATAATTCAAATAAATTGAAGTTTTGATTATTTCATTATTTCCTAAATTTATGATCGATTTTGAACTGAAATCTATTGAATAATTCAAAAATCGTTATTTTTGATGATTGAATTAAAGTCGGGAGTAGTCTATGATCTCTGGAGTAAAGGTTCGGACTTAAATGCCTTGAATTCGATTTTTCCGTTCAAATGATTTATAGATTTCATTTTGAATGATAGTTAAAATCAGTTATTTCTCTTGTGTTGGGCTGTTGTGACGCAAAGTCTAAAATATTGAATAACTAAAGTAATCGAATCTTCACTTCAAGCAAAAGTCGATATTTGAGACGAAGAACTCAATTACATTGCATTTGCATTTTAGCACTCGTTTTCCTCTAAGAATAGACAAGAGTTTTATGTAAATATTTGATAAAATAAGTGATGATCTAAACTATTGTATAACATTCGATGATTTTTTTACACTTTTCTCAGTTAAAATGTGACACTTTTTAGATGCTTTTAATGATTGAAATAACGCTATAAATATTCAATGTCTTCATTTGATATCTCAGATCGACTTTTAAGTAAATCTTCTTAAGAATCGAAACTTTACGCTCGAAAGTAATCAAAAAACTATTTTTTTTAAAAACATTTCTGTTTGGATTCAAATCATTTATCTCTCAAATGACAAAAAAAAAGATTTAATCGATTAAATATTTTTTTTCATTCAATTAAAAGTATTTTTTTAGTTTCAATTTTTTTAAAATATAATGTTTGGAATAAAATCATTAATAAGTGTTAACTCAAACATAGAATTCAATTCAGAGAAACAGTAAAATAATGATTAGAGAAATCATAAGTTGTGATTATAAGCGAGAATTATAATAGTGATTGTATTTCGCGTTAATTTTTGTCATCAAATATACGGTAATTATGTGTTGGGAATAGTTTTACTTTAATTAGGCATAAAAACAAACTCTACTCTCTTTTGTTGCAAATTCTTCATTATATTTGGATTTATGCAAAACTTATAATTACGGAACTCCTCTATAATCAATCAAATTATGATTTTAGGGCTAATATTTACTAAAAGTCTGATAAAAATTCTAATTAATCCAAACAATACATGAATAACAAAATTGTGTCCAAAATTTTAATCTCATTATTTATTAAAAATAATTTTCGATTTTATAATGAATTCAATGAAAATCTTATCTTAAATTTATTTTTATTGAGTTTTTATTGATTTTAAAATATTATTATAAATAAATTTTAATATAATCGAGTAAAAATTGGGTCTCAATTTTTCAAATTTTCTATTTTTGAAGTAAATATTAGTTGACTCAATAAAAGTGTCATAAGTTTAGGCAAATATTGAAATTAAGGAAATGGTCTGATATTTATTGATATTGAGTTATATCGAAACTTAAATGGATTATTAGTAATGGATTGTAATGGAGTAGACATAAGACACCTCTTCATTCAATATTAAAAATAAGGGAACTGACAGCAGATATTATATGATAGTAAAGGCGATCCGAAAAATTGCTTTTTGTCTGAAACTGAAAAGAAACGAGACGAGAATAAGAGAGAGTTAGAGAGAATGAGTGAAAGGGAATGAGAGAGAGAGAGTGAGAGAGAGTTGTCGACAAACAAATACGATATTCTAATAATAAGTTTTGGTTCACAAAATTGTTATATAACTTATATATCAAATACCATTAAATTCGTCTTTCGATGTGATATCTCTGAAGAGAATATGAAACCAAAAAGTTTGCCATATATTGCAAACACTGACATCGATTCAACACATATTTACGCTTAAATTTATAGCGTAAAAATTCCTGAATTATATTCACTTTTGCTCAAATGGACTTTACCAGTAATCATGGTCATTTTAAATTCCACTGGTTATTCCATTGGTCATTGTATCGGTCATTCGACTTACAAAAGACTTCTTTTTCTGTTTATTTCTATTCAATCAAAAGTTGTGTTCCTTTTGACTGTTAATGAGTTTTATTCAATAAAAATTCATTTTTAACTCAATTTTAGACATTTTTATGAATTTCAAAGACTTCTAATCTGTCGTAAAATAATTGATGTGGAAATGGATCACAAGTCCATTCCCATGGATATTGTGGAGGAGAACTGCATCAAAATGGAAAGAATAAGTGCTTTACTCTTTTATACGAATGAGAGTGTGTGAGAGAGAGAGAGAGAGAGAGAGAGAGAGAGAGAGAGAGAGAGAGAGAGAGAAGGCCCTACTCATTTATCTCACTTAAATGCGTCAAAAATATGATAAATTTAGTTCGGACTGTAGTGTAAAAATGGGTGGAGAAGTATAGAGAAGTATATATAGAAAGTGAAAAGAAATGCAACAAAAAAACAGAAATAAAATGCGAAGAATAACGAAATGTAGAAAAAGAAAGAAATATAGTTTCGAGTATTTTGAGGGAATTCTTTCGATGAATGATGTGTTGGAGAACCACTGATCAATTCATTTATAAAGCATTACACAATGGATAGAAAGCAATGGATGGCAATGGAAGGCAATGGATGGTCAGTAAATGGTTCATTTGAAAAATGTATTAAAGTGTTGTGTGATGTTAAAAGTGGTATTTCTAGCATTTCTTTCTCGACTTTGTTTACTGCACTGAGTCTTACCACAACTCTCTTCAATAATACAAAGAAACCAAAACCAAAGCCAAAGCCGTCAATAATTTTTTACTATCAGACAATTTTAGCCAAAGTTTTCACTTAAATTGTTTATCTTTTATTGAATTGTTCGCTGACTTATTGAAAAGTTTTGGCCAACTTTTGCCAAATTGTTATTTATTACTGAATTAAAGGAAAATCGAAACAATTTATGTTTTCGATATTTTAAGTGCATTTTCACAATCAATACAATTATTATTCTTAAAGTCACAACAGTTCACATCTTTGAGAAAAACCTCTTCTTTTTCACATACTTTTCATTGATTTCTTTGAATCGATTCCAAAATTCTTTACTTTTTGTGAGCTCTTGGAATACATCATAATTTAAAATCTTTTACGAAAAATCCATTCAAAAACATTTCTTAAATCATATTTAATATTTGAGTCGTTTTTAATATAAATGTTTAACACTTTTTATTAAGAATTTAAAAATAAATACTAAAACCAAAAAATGTATTTTAATTAATTCTAATAATTAAATATAAAATACAAATATTTATAGAATAAATTAAAATATTTGTATTAAAATATTTTAATTAAAATAAGAGTAAATATAGTTTTGTTTTTATATTTTTATTCTATGAATTTCTATATTTTATAGATTTTTGAATTTATTCTTCTTTTTTCCTGAAATAATATGATCTGTAAATGAAAGCCATTTAAGAGAACAGTTAACAGAGAATCAGTAACTGTGCAAATGATATGACTTTTATAGTGACATAAGATCTAAATAAAAGAAGACATTTGTGTATTACCTTTTATATAGAATTTATGGGTTTCTTAGAAATGATCCAAAACTTAATTTAATAAAAATAAAAGAAAGTATTCGTTATATAAAAGTTTGTTTTAGTGGCACTACTTTTACAATAACACAATTGGACTTTGAATAAAGACATTATGACCTCTCTTGCAATCAGAGGCCAACTTAAGAGACGCTCATTTCTCCAGTGACTGGAATGATAGGCTGAGCCGAGAAGTGCACAAAAACACAATTCCTTTCTGTAATGTTGGCATTATATTTGGTGATCATCTTTTCAGCTCTCGTCTAATCATTCAATACATCTCTCTATTGAGGGACCGCCTCAAGGGATGCATTACCCAAACTATTCAGAAGTTTTAAGACATTTCAAAACATTATCATAAACTTAAAGAACAAGTTTTAAGTCATAAGTTGTTCGATATATTTAATAAGTTATAAGACTTATCCAAATGAGTAATAAAATGATTGCTTCTATTTATGTATACTTTTCGAGTAAAAGCATATAAATTGTTTGAATAAATTTATTTTTGAGTAAAAGTTTCACTCAATAAAGTCATTCCTTTATTTGGTTATATCCTCTGTTTTAGAAGTATTGACTCATTTTAACCTTTCAGTTGTGAATTCTTTTCAATTGATTTGAAATTCTAATACAAAAAATTGTTTTAAAAGAATTGCCTATAAATCCATTTCAAGGGATAACTTTCAGAATAGTCTATGCATTTGAACGGATGAAAAAGTTCTCAGTATTTGAATTTTTTGAAATTCTCCTCTTTTCTGACATTTCTCCTGATCTTCATTCTTATCGATCATCATTTGTATACATATTTGAGTGAATAAAAATACAGAATTTTTTTAAAAGAGAAATTTGATCCCTTTTTTCAAATGATATTTTTGATATCTAAAGAGCAAACTTTCGACTGAACTTAACTCAACCCAAACTCTTTAAATATTCATTTTGAGTTACACAACAATTTACGAGTTAACACAAAAATATTGCACTCAAACACTCAGACATTCATAAAAAGTCACTACACATTTGAGTCCCAAATGAAAGTCAACTATTGAGGCCTCTAATGAAAGCATCAAAACTATTGAATAGTTGTATCCAACCTTCTATTCGGAAGAGACATGTCATGCATCGGAAAATTAGTATCGTCTCAAAACTTGATGTCAGTGTTATTTTAGACATGATTTCAATGCTTTCAGAGATTGTTTGCTGAGTATATGACAATAAATGGCAAAACATTCCGTAAACTTTGTTTTGCTTTTTGTTTATTAAAACAACAATTCTATGACTGAAAACATTTGGCCATAAGTTATCAATTTGTGAATCACTGGACAATACAAATGAAATCGTTTTTAAATGTTTTGTTTGAATGGTTTAGCAATAATAGGATGAGTTTCGTAGAATTGGTCTAATGTTAAGTTATTGAATGGTATGCAATGGTATACAATGGTATGCAATGGTATGCATTGCACACAAACACTAACAATAATCGATTGATAAATATTGTAATACAATGTAAGTCTAGCATATAGTTTATAGTAGTGTCTGTCCAAAGCTATGTTTCTTTTTTTTGGAACAGTTCTATCAGTTCTCAACTTTTAGGGCACACGTTATTATGTTTCTCACATTCTTGTGCTCAGAGCTAAAGTATCCAATGATATTGTGATTCCCTGAGGAAAGTGCAGATCCAAAGATGAATAACATTTTGGCATAAAAGTCGATCTCAAAAAAATTAGGAACTTTTTGCTCGTAAAGAACGGAAGGCAAAGGAAGCGACCAATTTCTTGTGCCAACCATTGCTTGTTATACACGCGAGACTACTCTCACGTATTGTTACCCTATTATTCATTTGGTCCGAATATAATCGGCAATAGAGATAACATATACGCTATGGATATCTCTATACACCAATAGATATATAAATTTATATTATATACAATTTTTGACACTAAAGGAATTCCGGATATCTTTGGAATTATATTTTACTTTCAAATTGTATGGAATCGTATGGATTCCAATTTGAATATCTTTGCCTTTAGTTAGTCTTTTGTTTTCTTAGCGCCGAATTCTTCGTATAAGAGATGAACTCAAAAAACAAAACCATTTGTTGGCGAAAATAATGAGAAAATATTATATAAGAAAAATAAAAGAAAAATATAAAAAACTTTATGAAAGACTTGAAATGTTTTTTATCGAAATCATTGGAAGCCTATGTTTTCCTTTCATTTCTTGTAATCATTGATGTAATGCTAATTCGCTTTCGACTCATTTGTCTTCAGTCTTCCAAATGCTTTGATTTTCATTCAATTCTCAATATAAACATCAATAATAAGAAGAGTCCAATCCATGAAAAAGTAGAACTAAATTCTTGGATTCAATTTCTTTTAAGAACTTCGAGGCTCTCGATTGACAAATATAACCTTTCACAGTTATTTTCAATCGATTAATATATTGTACTAGGATCATTTGATTCTGATCTCTCGCAAGGGATTATAGTGTATGTGCTGTGTATGCATTGCCCACAAAAACCGGAAACTAATTTCCTTTTTAGTATTCGAGGACTACATTGAGTTTATGCTCTAATTTATGATTAGAGGGAAATAATACTCGATATCTGTTTTGGTTCAGACATACATTCAATTGTTATTCACTTTTATTCATTCGAATATAATATAGTCAGTAATACTTAAAAATGATGACTGACTCACACTTTAATTCAATTGCCATTAGTTTAGTTGTCATAAGTTTTGATGATTTCTATTAATTTTTTTTCTTTAATGATATCTTTGCCGCTAAACAAACAGATTCTCGTTATGCGATCCTATCTTCGGGTGAATTATTGATTCGCAATTCTTCTAAATTGGACTCCGGATCGTATAGATGTCAAACACGGCATCAGTTGACTCATGAGGTCGTTATTAGTTCAGTCGCCGGACAGTTCATCGTTACCGGTAAGCCTTGTTTGTCAACTCAACTAAACAACTATTTATTTAGAAAATAATATTTATGTTATAAACAATATCTTCAAATAAATCATTAAAAAGTTTAACGAATTGATAGAACATTAGTTCTCAAAACATCATATTTTAAAATAAGTTTCAAATCTGTTTTCAGTACTAAATTTTATTTTAAAACTTAAATATTTATATTTGTTTAAACTATATTAAACTACTTTAAACATTTACAACACATTAAACTATGTTTTAAAAATTATTATTAATTACTGATGAAAATCATTTAATTCAATATAATATCATTTCAATTCATTTTTGTTCAGAAATTAGTTTCTGACTAAAATATCTATCTCTTTAATGATATTAATAAATGATCAGGGACACTTAATACACTGTAATGTACAGTTATGAATATTATTAGTGGCAAAGTATGTAGTTAGAAAATAAAAAAGTATTAAAAGATACCTTGTTATTTTACTTTATATAAAACATAATAATTGCAACATAATTAATGATTTAAACAAAGTTATATCTCATTATTTTTATTTAAAATTAATACTAAAATTAAAACAAAAAGAGTTAAGACTTCAAATTGATTGGCTCTTAATTAATCGTTTCTAAATTAATTGATGCAATTGGAGTATCGATTCTTCCTTTTCCTCAAATGATATCTTTATTATATAAATAAAAACAAAATAATATTAATAATTGGAAAATATAAGTAAATTTATGGTCACAAATCAATCAATAATTGATAATCAATTGTTTAATCGATAAAATAAATGGAGAAAATGTAAATGAACTGAGAATTGACACTTCGATAAATGATATTATAGAACCTCACGGAGGTATTGCTCCTCGAATATGGAGTCATTCATCAGTTAAGGGATGGACGGGTGATAACATCGAATTGGTTTGTGTGGCTCAGGCCTGGCCTTCGCCTCAATACAGGTCTGTTGTCTCTTCGATATTTATTAAGAGAAACGTATCAATCATTTAAAGGCTTTTTCTCTAAAAAACATTTCCTTATTTTCTATTCTGCGCTATATTTCTGTGCAATTGTTGTATGGAAACACTTTTCGTCTTTGATTATCAATATATGTCACAACTGAGCAGATGGTATAAAGAGGACGAAAGCGGTCTCATATCACCGATTGTGTCAACACAACACATGCATATATACGACTCGTTTCTGATTATCAATCAGGTTATGGCACACCATTCAGGCAAATGGATTTGTGCCGCAAATAATTCTGTTGGAGAAGAAAAAGTTGGCATAAAATTGATGGTCATTTCTAGTATTGTTGTACACATAGAGCCTGACTTATTAGTGGCCGACATCGGGAAAGGCGCTACATTTAACTGTAGTTTAACCGGTAATCCAATCAACTTTCATGTGATATGGCTTAAAGACAGCCGTCCATTAATCACCGATGCATTCAGTGGTGCAATCAATGACGGAAGAGTGCGTCTCATTGAGCCCACACTACTCAATATCAGAAATGTCATCAGAGAAGATGCCGGTCCGTATCACTCATCGCATTACACTCTTTTCCAATCTTTTTATTAAATTTCTATTTATTCGATGTTTAGTTCAACTGAAAGACAAAACTGAGTTCCCCTTAAATCATACTTTACTGCAATTCACTCCTTCTTTATTTCAATCTTTTAATTATTGATATCCTTTAATATATTTTGAATTTAAGAAAATTAGTGAATTTCATAAGTCTTACATACAGTGTTTGAAGAAAGGGTTTACAGTGGTTTTTTTGAAATAAAATCATAACGAATAGGATTTCAATAATTTC
>JAQFZM010002835.1:0-12431 GCA_034695785.1 Galumna obvia | reverse complement strand
ATGGCTGTATTACAGTCTGTGTCGTTAGAAATGGTGTTCAGGTCTGTTACCAGAGATGTAATTATGGTATAAATGAGTCTAAAGTTAATGTCGAATATAACGCCAAATGTCAGTTGAAATACATTTGTATTGATCTCCCAAATGGACAGAGAGCCTGTTCTTGGAATTGTGTCTAAATTGTATCTAAGTTAACATAAAATTCTTTATATGAAAAACCTTTGATTCAATTTTGAAAATTAGAAAATTGTCTTTAAATAAACTTTAATTAATTATTAAAATAATATTTCATTAATTATTTCAAAAGTGTTTTCGTTTCAGTTGTGAACGAATTTAAGATTAAAATCAATAAAAAATATATATTTGAAATTAATTTATTGTATATTTATTACTATATTGACCTTGCTCTTCTCAATCGTGGAAAGGGATGTCTAAACTGATATAAATTCATAGCATTCATTCTTTGTCTTTCAATGGCTTTAATTCTTAGGTATTCCTCTTTAAAAGATAGTTTCCATTGATTTGTGGTAACTCTCATTTTGTTATACAATTCTAAAGTAAATGTCTTTTTGAAAAACTTTTCCCAAATTGAGTGACGATCGCAACAGTAATACCAAAAACGGTTTGTTTGTGACAATTGAATCACTGAAATGTATGGCAAGTATTCAATGATTTTCATACAAATCTCTTCTGGCATTTCGTTTAAACCAATCGATAGAATTGAGATAATCTTTGATATGAATTCTTCTTTGAATCGTTTTATAATCAATTCTTTGCTTTCATTAAACCAATTGAACTGAAATTGAATCACTTCTGAAAGGATTGGAATATATGCCATACAATGCAGGATAACTGTTGTCTGAGGGAATGCCAAGAACTCAATTAAAACCCTGTCTTTAATTCTAGTGCTCTGAGTCTTAAAAGTGATTTTAATTCTATTATTTTCATAATTAATATCTTTTGGATCGCAATTAAAGCAAAACTTATTAAACAATGGATGCAATTCTTTGAAATATGTTTTGAATAAATGACTTCTTTCCCACTTATTCTCCATATCTTTATGTCATTTATTTAGAGATTAACTGTTTTTGTATTCAATTTTATGTATTAATTAATATCTCGTGAATTCATTTATCATTTTTTAGAATTTAATATTTTTTACTCTTCGATCATATTTTAATGATATTAATTATATTTAAATTTATTTATTCATAAATTATTAATCAATAAAAACATTCAACTCTTATATTCAACAATAAACCGATGGTTGGCATAAGTCATATCAGATGAGAGCTCTTTTCAAAACCTAAATCACAGATTTGTAGTAAATCTTCTTTTGAGAGACGAAATCAATTAAATGCATAAATCTTTGAATTTATTTAAAATCGATAACAAATTTTTGAAATAAATTGAAATAATAATAATAATAATAATATAATAATATAATAATAATAATAACCGATAATTACATCGAATAAAGAAATAGTTTGATATCAAAGCTAAGGAAGAGTTCTGATAAAAATAATAATAATTTAAATTTTGAAAATTGATTTGATTTAACAAAAATACAATTTGTTTGAGAAATGAGACAAAAATATAAATTACTCTTAAATTCAAATTTAAGAGTAATTATAATTAAATATTTTTTCAAAACATTTGTCGATAAAATGTCTCAGTTTTGCCATTCGAGAAGATATTCGACTTTTCCGTCGGGTTTCACCCTTTGGGCCAAAATATTGAATTTACAGTCAATCCGAGGATTTGAAGTCGAATTCTTGAAGCACTCCATTTTGGGAGCGCCCACTGATGTGCTCTGCGATGAGTTGTCGTTAGTATTGGGTTCTTCTTTGCATGAGATTCGATTAGTTTGTGTCGATTCCGATGAGATGTTGATTCCTGGACTCAGAAGTGATTCCTTTGAAAAACGACTTTTTAATGGATTTTCATCCAAATCACAAAACGGGTTATTACTTCCCTCGAAGTTTGCCGGTACAGGTATTACTGCATCCAACGACTCAATGGTCATCGTTGAGATCACTTCAGAGTCAGTGCTGTCCTCAGAATTATTAAGAGCTAAAGGAGTGAACTTCTTATTTGATTTCGTAGAGATTTTGGGTCGTTTTGATGCGTTTTTAGGGATGAGTCGTGTTTTCAATTTATTCTTCAAAACATTCGTTGCATTGCTTTGAGAGCTTCGACTGTTTATACTAACAGTACTGGCGTTACAACTATTGCTTCCTGTGCTCGAACTGAAACTATTGCTGCGACCGCTCTTTTGTTGCACTTTTTTAATATTGTGATTAGTATTGAGGAGCGGCCACTTCGAGGCTCCTTTACGACAGGCGCCATATATAAGCGGAGGTATCACTTTTTGAGGAATCATCGGTTCTGAAGGCGATGGGTTTGAAGGAGTGGGAGATGTGGGCGATGAAGACGATTGCAATGCAAACGGAGGCGCAAAAATCAATGGCTTTTCGAAAGGAAAGGGCAAACGAAGTGCCCACTGACCCGCCCTTTTCCGAACTTCTTTTCCATTGATAAATCGATTGTCATTCGTTTTAAGAACTGCAGAAATCCTGTCCTGAAGCTCTCTTTCAGTCAATTTCTGTATATCTTCGCTCATTCTTAACATATTTGAGTTGTTTTGAATGAAAGGAACGATATCTGCACTCAATTCGAAGAACTTCTTTTGGTGCTGAAGCGCCAGATTATTGATAACGAGTGCAATCATATCAGACCACTTCATAATAATCCTTTTCAGTTGTTCCCTACCTTTTGAACAAACGGAACATTTAAAAGTGTAGTAATGATCGCCATAAAGAAGAGGAGTTTCAAGAGCTTGAATGCAGGCCTCGTGAAACCATTGCAGACATGACGAGCACTGAAGCATTTTTGAATAATAATTGCCATTTCCTCCACAATAACAGTACTTTTGTTCGCTATTTATTTGATGTGATTCGTCCCAATTCAATGAATTCAAATCATAGGGAAACTCCGTTTTCATATTTTTGAGGGCCCGTCCGATGACACCATTTTTTTCTGCTCCGCCTTCTTTGGTTCCCAACGCGAACACACAGAGACGACATGTCCAGGGAATGTCAGGTTCAAGTATTTCGTCTCCAATTTTTGGTTTATGGCATTTCTGATGATAGCCCTGATTGCAAACATCGCAAATGACTATTTCGTTGGGCGCCACTGAAGTGCCGTCTCTACAAATGGCACAAAGGATGTCAGAATCGGCCATAACTGCGCCGATTGACAATTGCTTGTGAAGATCTTCAAATCTAATCCAATATAAGGAACTGTCTTCAAATCGAATCAAACATTTTTTCAAAACCGAATCAATCTATTTATCGATAGAAACAAATATATATCAAATGAGACATCAATTTAAGACCAAAATTATATTTATATTAAACCCCGAAAAAAGAATCCCTTCCGTTGAGAATAAGACTTAAAGGGAAAGGAATAAGGTTTTAAGTGAAGGTTTAAAGGAAGGGCAGGTAATTCTCAATTTAGAAATGCCCTTAAGATTGCGTTATAATAAATATATTATTTAAAATAAGTCTAAATATCATCAAAAATACAAATTAAAGATTCATTTATTGACAAAATTGACCACAAATTTATAATCGAAATGAAAGTTTAATGCCTTATATTATGAGCTAAGCATTTAATATAAATTAGAATAAATGAATAACAATTTTATTCTAATTTATGTATAAATTAAAAAAAATAAATGCATTTTAAAACTAATCAGTGAAGGGATAAGGGATAAGACAATTTTAAGGGAATCATTTAAAAATTTGTCCAAGGGAAGGGAACTGAAAATATTAACTTTTCCTGCAATCTAAATTATATGAAAGATGATGCCAAGGGGCAAAATTTAAACATCAGTGAATCCAAAATAGTGACTCAAGAAAATGTATCAAAAAGTATTTAAATATAATTTAATATCGCTTTTAAGCATAAAAAACATAAAAATGCGTATTTGAAGTATTTTAAAGTCTGGAAATATGTTTATTCAAAAACAAAAAATTTTTATTTTTGGTCAGTTTTGACAATAAATTTCTTTAAATAATACATTTTGGAAGAATTACTCCTCTTATTTCTCTCTATCATTGATTTATACCTGAAATCAAATCAAAGGCTAATTTCATTCACTAAAATATAATTATAAAAATTAAGAATTTAAAAAAAATTTAAAATAATAAAAACATAAAAACACTGAAAAAACGTGTTATGAAAGAGGTTTTACTAAAAATAAGTGTTGAATAAATTTAAAAGTCATTAAAATTTCAATAAATTTTAGAAATGGATTGACTTTTGAATAAAAATGTGTCAAAAGTGATGAGCAAAAGTGCGCAAAATAATTATTTATAACTACTGAATGCAATGACCAAGTACATCTTACTCATTGAAATAATGTTGAATAAATGTGCTTGCTCATGTCTCATAGTATGCGAAAATTTGGCTCTAATTTAATTGAAATGACCTAGAACTTTATAATTTATGTTTAATTCATTTTGGAAATATTGGAGACTTTTTTAATTAAATCTATAACTTATAGACAATATTCGTTGAATTGTTTTGTTAAGTTATTGACGTTATTTCAAAAGTGGTTTTAGGATATTTGCAAAACTCTTTGCCATTTATTGCCATTTATAAGGAGTTACACAAATTAGTTAACACTTTTTTTTTATTTAAAAAAACCTTCAATTAAAAACATTGTCATTAGTTATAAAAATCAAACTTTTACTCAAATATTATGCAATAAATTTCAAATAGAGTTACTATTAATTGCAAAATCATTGAATAGTTTTTAGTGACTAAACATAGAAAAGACTCAAATCCTACATAAGATTAAAAGTGTAAACGAAAATAACCCTTTAATCATATTATAATAAATATTTGCGGTTCTCTACAGTTTGATACTAATCCCAAAAGTTATTATATAATTCAATGTAAATGAGGTGTTATTTAAATCAATTAAAAAGAATCGATTAAAAACAAAATTAAAGTTAATGTTTAGAGTAATAATTTGTAATAATTTGTAATAATTTTTGTGATATTCTTATTCTTTGTATTTATTGCTGAAACACTTAATTTTCTAAAATGAAATTATTGGTCAAAAGTGTTAAAAAATGGTTAATTAACCCAAAGTTTGAGGCAAAAGTCTAAACGCTAACTCAGGACTAAAGGGTTACCAAAACAACCAAAACATTTATATATTTATAATTGGGTTAAAGTAAATAACAAAAATTAATATTTGTTTTAGTAATCATTAATCAATCAAAACACGTCTTTTCAGTCTTTCGTAACGAAAACGAAAATATTATTGAAATAAACGGTAAAAATCAATAAAAACTGAAATCATAGAAAAAAGTCTCTGAAAATAATTTTAAGGTTCTCTCAAAAAAGGAAACATTTGTTAAAAACATTTTAAGACTACTTTAAAGTAATTAAATGTTTTCGAAACACATTTTTAAAATATTTTAATGTTTCGAAAAATTCCCACAAAAAGTCTTTAAAAGTGATTAAAGTGTTTTTAATGACATAAGGAATGGAATAAATATTTGCCAACACATCAGACATTTAGATAAGATTAGAGATAAGAGATAGAGTGAGGGCTCACCTGAACGATGAGACCCATATAGAAGAGTCCGTCCGTCCAACGCGACAAAACTGTATTCCCAACTGATATCCATTTTTTAACACTTTTGTCATTAACTGAATTGTCATTAAAATTATTCTTATTATTAGTAGAATTGGAGCCGAAATTTATAGGTTTAGGATTGGAGTCATATCCGTCGTCAATGTCTTCATAATCTGTTTGAGTGCCACAAATAACAGTATCATTATCTTCATCATAGTCTGCCTCATAACCATCACAAACACTTGTTTCTGAACTTTCACCGCATTCTTCAGCACTGGTAACGTTCTGATGACCACTTTCTTCAGCCAGAGAAGAGGTTACGATAGTGAGCACATCCTCAACCAAAGAAAGCACTTCTTCTCCAATATTTGGTATCTGTTTGTCGTTTTGCATCAGAAAATATTAAGAATAGTTTAACACAAAAAAATGAGAGAAAGAGTTAGAAAATACTGGAAATGAGAAAAACTTAAATCAAATGCGACTAAAAGTTATAAAAAACAAAATTTTAATAAAAATGTATTTCAATGCAAAACAATATTTTGTTTGACATTTAAATGCGTCACAAAAACTAAGTATTAGTTTTCATATTAACTGTTGTTTTGAAAACTCTTTCACATTTTCGACAACGAGTGACTCTCGAGTCGATGGTCTATATATTGTAGTGGAAGACACACATCACTACCACTATATATCACAAGACTTAACCAATAGATAACATGCGCTCCGAAACCGATCCGTTCAATACATACTCATTGAAAAAACTCTGAAATTTATAGTTTTGTTGTTAAGCACTTCAAGAGTTTAGTTTAGTTACGGCAGACTTTATATAACCAGTTATTACATTGTCTTTCAGTTTTTAACCCTTTTTTCTCAGATATAAGAACTAAACCCTAAGAAAACTTTTTTGCTTACAATAAAACCACAACTTATATGACCTTCACTTCAATAAATTCAAAATCTGATGAATTGGCGCCAAATATGCTTTTAATTCAAATTCAAATAAAATTATTTCATTCATATCTCAATCAAAATAAATTCAATGATTTTAGTAAAATTCTAATACATTATAATCGACTCAAATGATCAGATTTTTATAAACAAAATGAGTTATTAATCAGAGATTAGTTTTGAATACTTGAATACTCACTCGTTTGTACTTTTAGTTGACTTTAATTTTGCTTTAATTTGATTTCAAACAAAATCACACTTTTTATGAGTCAAATGAAATAAAGTTTAAGATTTAAACTAAAAAAATAAAATACAAATGATTTGATGATTGGATGGATTATTGGTCGAAGAGATGATTAAATGAATTAAATGAATGACTCAAATGAGTACTGAATAGAAACAAACAAATAGTGAGTGAGTGTTGGCTCGACTCCAGTGCCGCCAAATTTGCATTCGGAGGCCAATGACTGTTCCTTTCAAATATGCTGTGCTCTGCAAACACTTTATGGCACCGAATTATTTAACATTTCTGAAAAAAGAGAATTGACAGCAATCTTTTCTTAGACAACTCTTTGCTTATAAACAAAACAACTTTTATTTGTTTTGTTTAAACTTTTGATTAATTCTTTTGAAAACTTAAAGATTTAAATAATGGATTAATTGATTGTTTTGTCTCAAAACAATTATCTCAACAAATAAAATGAATCATTTTATTGATAACATTAGACTAAACTGAAAACCGTAGACATAAAAGTTTTATTATAAAACTGAATAAACACTGTATATAATGTATATATTGTATGAGCAACAGATCATTAACTTCTTTACAATATCTTTAAATTGTTTCAAATATTATGAGTTTTATTCTCAAATATAAAGTTAATTCTGTTTAAAATTATATTTAAAATACTTTTTAAACTTATTTTTTGTTGGATTTATTTGATTATATTAATGTTTGACCACTTATTTATTAAATTAAAACTAAAATCATTTATAGTTTATATTAGAGAAACTTTTATTTAAAAAGTTTTACTTATTTTAAACAGATTTTAATGTAATATAATTTCAATAAAATTATTGATTAAAACATTATTAATGTTTTCATTTTTATGTGAAACCATTTTTAATGGATATTTAATCGGATATTTTATCGGTTCTAATCAATTGGAGGTCATATTTGACTCATTTATCAATCGATGAAATAAAATAATTGAATGAATAGTATATAAAAGTTAATTAATGAGGAAATATTTGAAACGCGTTAAATGCAGGAGTATTTGCTAAATATTGTATTTGAAGTCGAGTTGATTTCAATGACAACTAGTTTTGTAACAAAGAATTGAAGAGAAGGTCTAACCATAAGAAATACGAATCAATGAATTTATCCGCAGTTTTATATCTAATCGAAACACTTTTATTGCGTTATGACTCAAACGTATTAATATCTCAATATTTTGTTTAATTGACATAAATTTAATGAAAAGTATTATACTATAATAGCAAAGGATGGCTTTTATCAGAATTGCAATACTTCTATACTTTTGTATTAAAATGGAATAGAATTCCAGTGAAATGTTCGCCAAAGGAATGATTGTTGTCTGAGTTGTTTGAGTATAAGTCGATTCATACATTTCTATTAGAGAGCGTTAAATCAAATTTATTTAATAATAATTTAAATTTGAAGTTCAATGAAGTGAATTCAAGTCAAGTGAAGTTAAGTCAAGTCAAGTCAATGGACGCAATATATTCAAAGACTCGTTTGATCTTAACTATTGTTCGTTCGATAAGAATCGAACCCTTTATCTTCTTATATATTTTAAGTTCTTCCCTCTCAGATATAACAACTTTACAATTGGTGCAAGATAAAATTTGTCTCAACAAATATAATCAAACGGAAGATTATTGTATAGGTGTCAGTCAATTAAAAACATCTGGACAATTAAATAACAATACCAAGAGTGAAATACTAGCAGATTTGGCAGATTTCGCCATTTATATGAACTTAATTAGTTCACTTCCTTCTTTCTTCTATGTATTATTCATTGGTTCTTGGACTGATAATTATATTCATGGTAGAAAAATTTCTATTTTGCTGAGTATATTGGGTTATGCGGGACAGTACGCACTTCTTCTTCTCAATGCAATCAAATTTGAATTCGGTATTAATATTAATAACATTCATGTTTTCTAAAGAAATCATCTGACATAAAGTCCTTGAATTCTTTTTCTATGTTATGAGTAATGAGTAGCGTTAGAATTATATTTAAATGAATATTTTGCTTTTTAATATCAATAAGGAGAGTTTAGATTTATTTGAACTAGGTTTTAAGAGTTCTAATTTAGGGAAATTTTAAATATAAATAATTATTTGATATAAACATGAGTTTAATAAATACATTCAAGTTTTTTATTAAATATAATTTGGGTTTTATTTTAAATATAATTGTTATTCAGTGCTCTAATTATGAGTCATTAAATAATTAGTTTTTCCGATTCAAACAGACGTTCATTACATCCTATTGTCTTTCATTCCAACTGCACTGACTGGTGGCTGGAGTTGCATTTGGTTGAGCTCATTTAGTTACCTTGCTCATAACTCATCCCCGAGATATAGACTTGTAAAGTTTGCCGCTTTCGATGTGGTGGGGGCCGCAGGTATTCCATGTTTTCCATGACTTTTATTGTCTATATATAAAAGTAACGCAATTCAATGAATTTAAAACCATTGAAATTGTTTTATAGCGGGCCCTTTGGGGACATACTTGGGTGGCAAACTATTAGGAAGTGGCAATTTAAACACTAACGGATCAATTCATAACTATGAGAGAGTATTGACAACCAGTTTAGTCGCCGCTATTATTGGCTTCTTTTGGGTTCTAATTGTGATCAATGAAAACAAACCACAAAATGAAGACAATTCTAATCTCATTAATACAACTGAAGAAATATCAGAGAATTCTATGAGTGATAACAATAATAATTATGAAAATGAAGAACAAAAACCTCTGCAAACAATTGAAACTAAATTTCGATTCTCTAAAATGTTTGACTTTCAAAACATAAAAGAAGTTCTCAAAACCGCAGTTAAACTCAGACCAGATATGGGTAGAGCACAGATATGGTTACTATACTTATGTATGGCTATTATAGTAATGTCAGCGGTCAAAGATTTCTCAGTTTTATTTCCGTTTGTCGAAGAAGTATATGATTGGAACGCAAAGCAATTCAGTGAAATAAAGAGTTTGGCCTCAATTATTCAAATCAGTTCCACTTCTGTGATAACTCTTCTTCTGTCCGCTTACTTCAATGTAGGCGACACTAAGTTAGGAATCTTAGGGTTTGTGTCCTGTATCTTCTCTGCCCTTTCTATTGGATCTTTGATATGTCCGACTGGACTCTATTTAATGTATGTGTTTGGAAGCGCTTCAGGAGTGGCCTCCATATCTATTCGTTCACTACTGTCGAAACTGGCCACAGAAAATGAGAAAGGCAAAATTTTTAGTCTCTTAGCAGCACTTGAAACTATTGTTCCACCATTAAATGTCCTCATTTATAACACAATGTTTGCCTATACTATTGATTTATATCCGAGTCTCTGCTTTCAGATCGCGGGGGCACTACTTTTTATACCAATTATTATTTATATTTGGATTGATTTAACTCGAATTCATAGATAATTTAAACTTAAAATTATTTATTTCTTATAAATATATTTATTTTTTAATAAATGTTTTTCAATAAATACAATTGTATTATGAATTATATTATTAAAATTACTATTATTATCATTAGTTAACTTATTAATAGAATTTATAAACAATGAATCAAAAGGTGTTTTACAATAAAAGGATTGACTGATAAGACTAATAGGATTCCATTGAAAACAATGTCAACGCTTTATAACAAACCTTTTGATGATCACTATTTGTGATTTGAGAAGTATTTGAATATTTTAAAATGAGATAACTAACACTGATCATATGATTGATGCACCTGTTATTCCCTTGTTAAAGAATTCTTGATAAATTTTTCAAATAAGGAATATAATATCATACGAATAGATATTTCAAAACAATGGATACAATTGTATTAAATACTAAATATATATAAAAAAATTATTTTTTATCATTTTTTGATAATAATTTTTCTTAATTTGCGTCAAAATATCAATTTTATCAAAACTCGTGATTTTAAATGTGATATATTTTTTAGAAATACCTAATATCCCTTAAATTGCTTTAAAATTTATATAATTTATTAAAATTACTAATTATAGATAAATTATTTATATTAAATTATTATGAAACTACAAATTAAAATTATAGTTTTGGCATAATTTATACAAAATATTCATTTTTAGTAAAATAAAAGCCTTTAAATTAAAATAATAGTTTAAAATTTAATCGTTTTATTATTTCACAAGTTTTAAATAAAATTCCCTAAATTATCTATCTCACCTTATCAATTTAGAAAAATGTTTCCTTCTTAGGAAAAATATATTTATATTATGTCTATCAAGGTAATTTTCAATTTTGGGCTCAATTAAAAAAGAAGACAATTAATGTCAAATAAGTGAATGCAATTGTGTTTTGCATAAAAAGATTTAAACAGATTTTAACCAAAATAGAAGTTTTCCTTTTTATTTGAAAACATCCCGTTTTGTTAAACCATAAAATATTAACATTTCCTTCTTTTTTCTTTCTCTCTTTTTTTGTAAATGATTTGCGATTAGTTCACAAAAATGTTAAAAAAATATTGATTTATCTATAAATAGTGTTTTGTGACCACCGCTGAGAAAAGTGATATTTATTATCACTTTTCAAACAATTGAATATAAGTTCTCTAAAATTATGTCAAAATTGACGACAAATGCACTAAAATATAGTGAATATAAAAATTATCAAGATTAAAATAGATGTTCTAAAATTGTCACATTTAGTTCTGAGACCTCATTACTTGAATCCGAAGTCTAACTATTAAGTGATTGTGAAATAAAGTCAGAACTAAAAAATGGTTGTAACCCTTAAAATCAAGCCTTTGGTTTTGTTATTTGTCCTTGGCACTAATATTTCAGAAATAGCCAGAACTCATTTGATATGCAGGATAACATTTGTTTCAATGGACACAAGTAGACACGATATTATTGCTTAGCCGTAGGCATAAGGCTTAGATTATTATTTTCTAATAAAAAAAAATATATAATCTTGGCAGATGAAGCAAGATGTTCTCTATTGATATAATCTTTATAACACTTTTATAGGTCGTTCGACTGACAGATATATTGACATAAAAAAGGGTTTATTTCGAAATATGTGGCTATAAGTTATAGCGGATGGTATGCATCCCAAGAAGTTAACCATAGACTTGGAATGGAGTAAACATTTCAATCATTTTAAACTATTTTCTAAATATGTGTTACCTTTGAAGTCAAGAAATGTTATTCTTTTGTCATACATTCATAAAAGTAGAGTTAAAGGGTATTGACGTCAAATTAGTGACACAAAGTTAGGATTCGTTTCTTTTGTTTGTCTAATGGTTCACAACTTTTTAGTGGACATTAGAGTCATTCACATATTAAATCCGAGGACTGTTTTTAATCTATGGAAAAGTTATTTAATAGGGAGTAGAGTGACCACCACTTAGGCAAGTAATCAAGTTATATGCTAGATCAAATCAAATACATCAATTATTTACAGCTAAATACAGCCAAAATCAATTAAGAGTCACTTTAAAGTTTAAACTTTAAACCTTACTTCAAATTAGAGTTCCAACTTTTTGAAATTTTTCCAACCCTTCCCTTCCCTTCCCTTAATTTTCCAAACCCGTCCCG
>JAQFZM010002834.1:0-12440 GCA_034695785.1 Galumna obvia | reverse complement strand
AGAGTCCACACAAAACGATTGTTAATTGAAATTATTATAAAACAATTGCATTAAATACGGACTTCTCAATGAAACTACAATTAACTCTCAATAAGAGGAACATTTAATTCCTTTAATATATTTATTAAAAAAATATCTTGGTAAAAAACTTTAATAATGTTTTTCTAATATTTATAATAAAACTATTTCTAGAATTTTTTTTCACTTATAAATTTATTTATAATTAATTGTTTTTCATAAAAATTATAGTAAAACTCTTAGGTAAACAAAAATAATTTTAAAATAAATCATGATACAATATATTAACTTACCTTCATTTTAGTAAATACCAAATAAAATTAATTTTTAATGAGAAACAATACGTTTATCCCAAAGAAATTTTGAGTTAAAACTGTTTGCAAAGACTTCAAATATACTTTACAAATACCCACCCTAATGAACTTACCAAGTTATTTAAACTTTTATTTAACTCATCTTGTTTAAATTCTATAATAAATATAATAAAAAATTATAATTATATCATAAAAATTAAAACAAAATAAAAATTACAAGAAATAATACATATTTGTTAAGTATTCAAGCATAATTTTACCATAGATACCTTGCTCATTGCAAAAATACAGTACTTTTCAATGATAATTAAAAATAATTATCGCAAATATTCTATTATTGTTTTGCAAATCTTTTCAACGAAAAGTTATTAAATTTTTATTGAAAAATGTGTTAAAAAAATTATTGTAGTCTTTATTACGCAAATTCAAGATATGAATATATCAATTGGGCTAAACCATCCTTGTTCATTCTATTATTTTTTATAACACTTAAATGATGATCAGGTACATTAATTTTTATGATGTTTTAAACGTAAAACAGAATAAATAGAATTTTCTCAAAATATTTATTTATTACTCAATAAATAACAATTATTTCAAAAACTGAATAAATATTAATATTTTATATTATATCATTTTGGAAGTCATAAATTTAATTTTGCTAGATTATATTCTTGACTATTATTTAAATGTTACATGAATGTTAAATGTTATAATGAATTAATCTAGTTTATTTATTTGATAAAAAATGGCAGAAGTCTTTTTGAAAAATTTTAACTTAAATAATTATTAAATTATAGTAAACTTGCAACTAAATCAAGTTTTATTAGCATATATTTTAAATTAGCTAGCTAAAATAATTATTTCAAAATCAACCTAATTTGCCGAGCTTATAGAATTTTTAATTTTCAATTAAACTATCTTGGTCACTTATAGTTTAATATTTTTCTCAATAAAAAATGTTTCAAAAAATTAAATAAATTGGCAAACTAATATGACCATTACTATTCATAATAAATCTCTTCACAACAATTTACAACTTTTAAATAACCAAACTATTGAATCGGTTTTTGTTGAAAAAGTGAGTGAACA
Organism: Galumna obvia; assembly: GCA_034695785.1. Lineage (NCBI taxonomy): Eukaryota > Metazoa > Arthropoda > Arachnida > Sarcoptiformes > Galumnidae > Galumna > Galumna obvia. Next base: position 11,016 of record JAQFZM010002834.1, on the reverse strand, counting down.
TGTTTGTGGTTTGAAACAAAAAATCTTCAACAAGTTTACCCATGAGTGAAGTGAGCATGCTCATATTGATCCTTCATCTGAATTTAAAGTGATGTCAACATTTTGGAAAATGATTTTTTACTATAATAAGAATATTAAATCAAAATAATTTTATTATTAAAATTGGATTTAGATAGATATATTTAAATAATAATTTTTAAGCAATAATTTGTTTAAAGTATATAATTTTTGACCTATACATGATAAAATCATTTTGATTTGATATTCTTAGTATAGTAAAAAAGATGTAATTATATAGAAAATTTGGTGGGCGTGGCTTGGAATTTTTTATATAAGCGTTGTCAAAATGTGGAAGGAGACGTTTTAAAATATTATGGAATTTTCTAACTTATCGTGTAGGTCAAGAATATATATGCATTTAAAATATTTTTTTCGGGCTCAGTTTGCTCCAGTTGTGCCCAGACTTTTATCTCTTCACTGCGACAGACATTTAAGAGTAAATATAGAAAGGATTAAGTTTTGTTACCTTTGTGGACAGAATATGGATTTAATTCATAGCTGTGATAGTTATGCATCAAAACAAAAACACACAAAACGTTCAAATTATGGTTAGTTTTTACTATTTTTTCTAACAAATGATTCATTTGCAATGAGTCATTTTTCTGTCAAATGAGTTTTATGTCAAGGTCATTGGTACCATGTTCAGGTCAGGTCCATGTCAGATATTTTTACGCTCAAGTCAGGTCCGATTTGGAGCTCTAGGACAAAACCTAACTTAATGCAGCATAAATTAAGTGATATAACGGTTAAGAATTCTCGTTTAACAAAAGTGATTACAAACCAGTCTTAGAGTCAAAAGTGAATGAATATTAGGAATGTCTCAACTGTTAACTGAGAATATAATAAAGATTAATATTTTTGATTATCTCATAATTTAGTCACAATTCAAATTTAAATAGTGTTCATTCAATGCTTTTCAATGGAGAAGTTTTAGCGATGAGTTTGTGAAAGACAACCCTTCATTCAGAGCTCGTCTCTTATTGACTGTTAGAGCATACAGACGTGTGCAATATATGTGTCGGGTCATTTGTTCGTTTATCTCCTATAATATCTACGCTAACAAGATTATTTTTTAAACACAGATATGGTTTTATTTAGGTTTTCAGAAAATGAAATTTTTTTAAATTCCCTTGCATGATTTCTTCAAAAACTAACATTTTATAAAATATCGATTTTCATAAAATTTAAAAAGATTATATATTTTATAAATTTGATCAAAATTGATTCGATACGTGTTTTATCAAGTTTGATTTTATTGGTAATATCTACTTTTAAAAATTTTAAAAATATCTAGTATTATATGATAAATCTAATTTAATTGAAGATTAAATTGCCTGCTCATTAATCATTAATAAGATTAAAATAAATAAATTTAAGTAAAATATATTTTAATGCAATAAATATTAAATCTTATTTCAAATATAATATAACATTTATATTATTTTATTGTTTATTAATATTTAAAAAATATTTAATAATGTTCTTGATAAATTAAATATTCATAATAAATTTTTAATTTGTCAATATAAATCAAAATTTTAACTATGATTAAAAATTTTCTTACTCAACATGCATTAATTAGTTTGAAATAATAAAATTAAATAATAGAGAATATATTCTTGGTAAATATAATTTAATATAATGCTAGAAGCTGAACTCTCATCAATGCCTAACTATGCACTTACCTGTACTAATAGTTTGTATGTATACTCGAATAAGTTATGGATAAACTAGATTAGAGTTAATGTAAATATGTTAGCCTATGATTGGATCAGAGAGTATTTAATGATATGGTTTTTGTTAATTAATAGTTAGTATTATTTTTGAGTCGAACCAAAGGAATGTTTTGTTTAATAAATAGTTTCTCGTCTTTGTCCTCATTCTTAAATATCTTAACCTCAATTGATGTCCAATTTTTTAGACAACTCTTGATTTACTGTTTGTTTCCAAATCTGTTGTCGAATATGTCTTAAAACTTGACCGAAGACAAAGTCCGACCTCTTCGTCCAATAATCCATTCATCGGAAGTGTCTCTCAATTAAAGACTTGATCCAAAAATATAAACATTTATTAAAATATTTTGTCGACAAAAAATAAATTATTTAAAGAAAACAATCGATGAGTCATTCATTTCATTGAAAAAACAATTAAAATCAAAACATTTATTTAAAATTTTATGAATTTTCTAAAATTTGACCCAAAAAAATTACAAAAAATAGAAATAATTTCTCAAATGTTGACATAACTTAAAATTCAAATGAAGGATCAATATTATTAATTAAATGATACATCTTCAATATAAAATATTAGACCTGGGCTAATTCCTATTTTATATTACTTCTAATACACACATTATTTGTTTGCTAAATACTTTTGTATTTTTAACAAAGGCAACAAGGTAACTTTTAAACAAATTTATGTATAATTTAACAATAAAATAGTAAAATTGCATTTAAATAAAGATAATAAATATTATATATTAAAGATATCTGATATGAAAATTAATGGGAATATACAAAAATCACTTATTTGATACTCAATTAACTACAGTTCTTTTATTTGTCAACCGATTTAAGTCATTAAATGAGTGACTTCATTCTAAAAGGGCCGCTTCAAGAGTGAAAGCGTTATCAGTTAAGGAGCCAAAACACACACACATTATTTGGTTTGATGTCTAAACTTTCAAATTTTAATTTATTTTTAAATTAATTAATATTTATAATTGAATTTATAAAAGAAAAATTCATTCAATATAAGTAATGTTGCAAATAGTAAATCAAAATAATAAAAGAGAACTCCTTGTTGAAATTATTAATAATATCGATAAATAAAATCCTAAGAAAATTAATTGTTTAAAATGGGGAAAAGTCAAAAAAATTTATTAAATGATTCTGTAAGTTTTGCATGGTTTAACTTATAAAATTTAATCTATTAAATTTATCTATGACAATGAATATTTAAACTATAAAAATATTTTTAAATGCATTTTCTTAGTTTTATTTATATACCACTTTTGGTACCTTTAATGTTAACGCATGAACTCTTGAAGGGGCCCTTTTAGAATGAAATCACTCAATTATTCATTAAATAGATTTCATATCTATTTCTCATATTTATATATTTTAAATTTTTAACTTAATTGTATATGTAATTTACATTATTACACATTTTTTAAATAAAAATTCAAAATTACAATTTATCAAAATTTATAATTGACGACTATTAAATTAGTTGAAAATATTCGCATTCCTTTTAATGCCCAATTATAGTTTTTTTTAAATTTATTGTCTATACTAATAAATTAAAAGGGCATATTTTACAGTTTACAATTGAAAATTATTTACTAAAAAATACTTTGTTTTTCAATAACTAGATTATTTTAAATTTTTTATATTTTATATTTCTTTATTGATAAAATTTTAATTTTGATTTTCAAAAGGATAAATATAATCTTCTTCAGCGTTGCCGGAGTAGGGCATAGGGGATAAAATATTTTATTATAATTATTGTATGAATTGACCATGTTCATTCATTAAATATATGAATAGGTTTAATGTGTTTGTACATGTTACATAGATTACGCACTAAATGTACTAAAATTGTGCACTACTCCGGCATCACTGATCTATTATATCGCAAACATTGGTTTCCAACTAATGCCTTTCATTATCTTTAAAAGGGATACCACTATTATTGCGCGAATCCTTTTTGCAATATCATTCTTTCTCCACATTTGAGCTTTTATTGGCTATAATATAATGAACAATTGGATCAGTAAATCTGCTCATAAGCCATACGGCAGACCTTTTTCTATTTTAACCAAATGTAATGGTTTGAGTTATAAAATTCGTTTGAAAATACATAATTTTATTGAGAAACTGAGCGGACCTAAAATTGGTTTCTATTGTTTTAATTTGTTTCCTATGAATAGTCGGGAATTCTTTCAATATATCTTAATATCGATCGCAAATTAAATCCTTTTATTATAGATGTTTAAATAAAAGTTTTAAATACAGGAATTAATATAGAAATTTATTTAAAATATATCTGAATTAAAATATTAATGGTTGAAATAAATAAAAGTTTTCATATTAAATAATTTTGTCAATATTTCTGAGACGACTCTATTTTTATTATAAAATTTATTTTATGATTCCAATAAATAAAGTAAATGATTTATAAAATTCTTATTTTTAACTTTAAAAATTTTCATTTCTAATTTTAAGAAGTTAATATTGGTTCGAGACAAATATCTTGAGAGTCTATGTAAATTGATTTCAAGTCAAAATATAAAAGTTCAGTCAAACCCGCTTATAAGAAACGGCTCCGTGCGACAAGAATAGTTTCTTATAAGCGGGATTTCTTATAAACGATTTGTCATTAAAAAATTATTTTTATTTTTAATTAAGTATTAAAATGACAAACAAAATATGTAATTAAGCAGATTTTGAAAAACATTGTGTATTAAGAGTTTGTTTTGAATTAGCTTTTAATTTGAGTATTAGTCAATTAATTGGGACTCCGTTTCCTCCAATTGACTGAAACCATAGATATAATGCTTTATCGAGTTTTCCCTAATTTGATTAATGTTTTCGTTTGAATGATTTTACTCTTTTTACTCAAATTTGTTGACAATTGAATCCATTTTTCCTTTTCTTTTATTATATCACTTATCGTTGACTTGTTTTTAAGCCATGATTTCGGAGAAAAGTGTCGTAATCGATACCACTGTTTATGTCATCAATTACCGCTATCTTAGTCTCTAATGAATAACTATTACTTGAGTTTTTTCCAGACATATTTTAGATTTTAATAAACATATGATTTAAAAACACAAAACAAAAAATAAATGTCATAAATTCAACAATGTTTTTAATATTGATTACGTATTAATATATTGTAAAACAATAGATAATTTTTAAATGACTCGATTTGAGGTTTGCATTCATTAAATACGATTATTTTATGTCAACTAATGTCTAGTTTCTTATAAACGATCAAATTTTCTATTATTGTTTCTATCAATGCATTGCTTATAAGCGGGTTTCTTATATCCGTACTCTTTATAATACAAAATTCTATGTTTGTTCGCCGTTTCTATGACGTCGTTTCTTATAACCGGGAATTTCTTACAAGCAGGTTTAACTCTATAAAGATAATTCCTTTATAATGACCTTAGAAATAATAAAGGTACAGAAATTACATTTTAAATTGCTAAGATAATTTTGTTTTGTTTGAAAATATAATTAATTTTAATAAAAATATTTTTATACTAATTTTGTTAAAAAGTAAATATTTTTTAAATTCATTTTTAATTCATTGAAATTTAATTTATATTTTGATTATTATACTGTTTTTTTATATAGTTTATATAATTATAAAGGAGAATAAGCCATTTACCATTGTGATTGGGCAAGGAGTTTTATTATGTTTATTCACTAGGTATTTATTGCCCCCATTTAACCCTATTTTATTTTGGAAATCTATGCGGCAGAGTTTGTATAAAGTTAGATTAAGTGAAATTCTTAACCATTAGATCAATGGGAGAAAATCGAAATTTGGGCTCTAATTTAGACTCCGCCCACAAACTAAAAAAATCTGAAATTCTCAACATAGATAATTAATAAAAGGCAGTTTATAGAAAAGTGGCGTTTAGGTTCTCGCATTGGATCTTAGGAATCGAATTTTTATATATTTTATAAGTAAATTGATCCCTGTTACAGTGCCGCTGTACGTCGGGGGGGTAGGTAGTCTCGGTAGAGCGCCGGCAATCATAAGTATGGCCGTTGTATTCGATAACAGACGGCAATACTTCTATTTTTGTCGATTTAATTGAGTTCCAGATATTATACGACAACAAAGAGTTGATCACAAATATAACTGTTAAAAGTTGTCGAAGAAATGTATGACTGATTCCAAACATTTTAGTTTTTTGTCGATTTAATTCAGAATAATTTTAACCCAAAATAAGAGTCGAATCGAAACACAAATTCATTAGAATTAGAGTAAAAACACTTAAATAAATTAGAGACGAATTAATACAAAATAATACAAAATTTATTTATTAAATGATATGTTTTTCGACTCTAATTAAAGAGAAACTGATTTTGTGTTGACTACATTTTGAAAAACCAAAGACTTCTGAAGACTACTGAAGACTGACTTAAATCATCACAAATAAGTCCTTTTATAACATCGGAAAACCCAAGAGTTTAGTCGCTTTTCAACCAATTAGAGATCAGTATTAAAATTAGACTCTTGGTAGTTTTTGTGACAAATAGTTTTGAGTTTTAAACAAAGTTATGAGTCAATTGGGAATTACAGATATTGAGTAATAGTTTAATACAAACATAGTTTAGTCTAATATTTTAAGTAAATTAACTAATTTTTAAATGAAATAATTAATTAAATAACTTTTTAAATGAATTCTTTAAATAATAATCGTTTTTAAGATAATGATTTTAAAAAGTCTTTTAAATAAATTATTAATTAATAATAAAAAATTAAGAAATGAGTCGACCTTTGATGACCTCATCGATGAGTTACTATTAATTATAATTGGAGTCATCGCTTGAGTCAACCAAAAGGTCATTCATTTCATGTGTCGATTGATTTGAGCCATAGTTTGAGTCAATTTTGAATATATTTTAAGTGTTATAAACAGAAGAAATTATTAATTAATAAATTATTGATTGAATTAAGTCTATTCTAATCGTCGGCAATGAGTCGACACATTCAACACTACTTGAGTCGACTCTTAAGCCAAAAGAGAGGTGTTCGGGGCACTGGTCACCATAAGTCCCTATAACAGTTCTCTCTCTCTCTCTCTCTCTCTCGCTTTTTCTCTCTCTAAATTTGTTTATTTTTACCTCTCGTTTAATTTTAAATTAATCTGGCTATAATGTGTTTTTATTAAATTTTTATTTATGTTAGTATTTTTATTAATCTTATGTTTTTTAGTGAAACTCGCATGAATAATTTTGTAATTTTATGTTTTATTTTAGTTATATTATTTATTAAATTAATCATGGTCCATATTTTTCGAATCAGTATACCGTTCACATTCATCTTAACAAAGTTCATATTTTTCTCATTTCATAAGAATTAAGCTCATGGAAATACTGGCAAACTTTTCCAAAAATAATGTTGGTTTTTATTGCTGATAGTTTTCCTTTTTAAAATTAAATTTTTAAGAGGTAAATTAATTTGCAATTAGCAACTTAGGAATATTCTGTTATTTACAGTTTGTTGCTAAGTGCAGTGCGTTAATTTTAAACTTACCGAAATATTTATTTTATTTTAGGGAAACTTTTTATCTTTTTTATGATTATAAAATAAATATTTTAATTAACTTTAGTAAATAAAAATATTTGTTTAAAGATGAATTCAGAAAATAACGTAAAATTTTAAAATATATTGAAAATAAATAAGATAGCTTTATTTAAATTTATTTAAATCATTTAAATAAATGGATAATATTTTTGCTTTAGATCTAAATTTTGACAAGATTTAGATAAAAATAACTGCTTAAATATAATATTTCGGATGTGATCTTGCTTAAATTTAAAATAAATGAAGTATTTTCCACCTGATAATATTACCCTGAATGTCGGGAGATTGTACGCGTATTATACGAAGAAAAAGTGATTTTATGAAAAAATATTAAGGGGCATACAATACATGGTATTCGTATTATACGAGCAAAAATCAATATTTCAAAATAACTACTGCAACATAGCATTAATTAATAATTTTATTAATTTTGTAGCCATTCAACACAACACGCTTTTTCAATTTGTTAACATTTCTATCAATTATTAAAGTTTTCTATCAATGAGCACACTGTTATATGTTGTTTCAAACACTTAAAAAATATTTAATGTTACAGTCTATGAGAACTATACGCCTTGTGCGTAATTATCGTGCAAAAACTTAAATTATCGGTAATTTTTGAATGGGTACTATACGCCAATGCATACAAACTCCCGATAAACATAGTTTATCATGTTAATAATTATTAAAAATTTATTTCAATATATGTAGAAAAGATACAATATTTTATTTAAATTTTTAATTTTATTGGAAATATTTTGAAAAATATAAATTTTATTTCTAATTTGAATTAAATTTTAATATAAAATAAAAATAATTTGTAAATTCTAAAAAAGATAAAATTTGTATTACTGAAATTATATTTAAATAGAAAAATTAAAAATTCCAGTCGCTTTGCTTCCCCATAATAAATTTTCTCAAAATCCATTTATTGTAAAGATTCTAACTTATTTCAAAAATTACAGTCTTTACCAATTAATTAAATTCTCTCTCTCTCTCTCTCTCTCTCTCTCTCTCTCACTCTCTCACATATTTTTATTTAAATCTAAAATAGTCAAATTTACAAGAAAATTTTGGAAAAGTTCTTTTCATGTTTCTCATCAATGGTATATAGATTGATGGAAAATAGATTAAATTATATTGTGGTTTAGTTTTTATAATTTTTTTTATTGTGTATACACAATATCTAAATTATAACATTGAGTTAGAAAGCCGTATTTTTAAATATTTATTTAAACTTAATTTGAAAGATTTTTGAAATTTTAACTACATTTAGATCTTTTATATTTTTCCTAGATTCAATTAAAATGTGATTCTATATCATTTGAATATAATAAAAACATATGGGATTGTTTTCTTTATTTCATAAATTAAAATGGTTTAAAATTTATTAGTCTAAAATATGAGACCCATGTAATAACTGATATAACAAAAATATGATCAAATTAGTATTTAGGTATTTTAATTTACTTAAGACTCTATTCAAAATATATTTATTTATAACTAAACAAGTTTATTTCAATCTATACTTTTTCTTGAATTTGAACTAAATTATTTATAATTAGTACATTGCACATTTTAAGGAAAAATAATTATTTTATATATTATAACTTTTTATATGAGAAAATTATATAGAGATGGATAGAGATAGATAGAGAGAGAGAGAGAGAGAGAGAGAGAGAGAGCAAATTGGAAAGTGAGTGAGAAATAATAATTATATAAAATTAAATCAACTTTTAAAAGTTTGTAATTTTTAATTAAATTAGAATTTATTAATTAAATAGATTTTAAGAAATAAAATTATTGGAATAACCATTAAAACATTTACCATTTTTCAATTTAACACATTTTATTGTTAAAACAAGAATAAGTTATTTCTTAATAATTTATTGCCAAAATTTATTTAATGAATTTTTACTTTTTTATTTTTAAAATTTCAATCTTTTAATATTAACAATTTTTGTATGTTTACATAAATTTCTCACTCTTTTTTTCTTTTTCTATCTTTATTAATTTCACATTTACCAATTTTCAATTTATAAAATAATATCCAAACAATTGTTTAAAACTTTATATATGATTAAATTCTAGAGTCTATACTATGCTTAAAAGAAGTAATATTGATTAGATTTTATAAAACTATTCCAAATTAATAAAGTTCAGAATAAATTTTAACCAATTTTAACATATTTGTGTTATATCAGTCAAAATTTGAGTCACCTATTTTGAACTAGAAGTTTATAAAATTTATTTAATTTGAGAATAAAAAAAATCACTAAGGTTCTTATTCCTCAATAATACTTATTCGCAAATACAATTTAAATATATATTTTTATTTAATTTGTAAAATTAGAATTTTTAACAATTAATTTCATTAGTATTTATTATATTAATATCACTCCTCTATAAATGCTATCTCTTTTTCGATGAAAGAGTTTAATTTAACACATAATAAAAATCATTTCAAGAATAAATTTTAAATAATTTCTAAAAAATTAATAATATCACCAAGTTTTAAAATTACATTCAAATTCATTAAGAAGGTTAAACTTTGTTTATTTGAATCAAAAAAACACTAATTTTATATATTATTTTAGAACAAAATACTAAATTCGGATTTTTACTAATATACTGCCAACATTGTTAACAACTAATAGATATAGAGTGTACGTCTAATTAAAATTAATTAATGCTTAAAAATTTTAAAATCTATTTAAAATATTATTTTTATTTTATTTTTAGAATTACAGTCTATTGAATTTATTGATTCTCCATGTGTTTTAAATTTATCATTTAATTTATTGCATTATTTCTATTTTTTAAAAGTATTAAATTAAAATAAATTTATTAAATAATATTTTATATTAAAATAAGTATAAAATATGTTTATATAAGATTAATATTTTGATATATTTTTTCCAAATTTTTAAATTTAAAATAAATTTATTTAATAATTTGTGTAATTAGCACTTATAAAATAAACAATAATTTTTAAATTATTTAATAAAAATTTGATAACTTTGAAAATTATTTTTGATTTTTAAGTTTATATGATTTAAAAATATTTAATAATTCGTAAAATTCTTCACTCATTTGATGCGGAAAATCAGCCGATTCTCAAGACATGAATACCACCCGTTTTGATGAAATTAGTGACAGGCAAATGTCCTTGTTCAATAAATATATGTATATTCATTTGAAATGCTTATCACTGATTCATGACATTCACTTAATTTTAAGACGTTTTTATAGAACTGAACAAATATTTAAGCATTTAATCAAATATTGAGTAAATAATTTCTCTTGGTTTTAATTTCAATAAAAATTTAATTTAAGTGTCTTTGTCGAATAATTAATTAAATTTATGAAATTACTTGAATTATCATTAAAATAAACAAGCTTAGTTTGAATCTCAACACTTCTTTTTTTAGTTTAATATTATGTGTACTTGATCATTTTTTGTTGTTAGATTAGAGGTTTAAGTAACTTTTGCTAGATTCAATTAAAACAAAATTATGAATTTATGAAATATTTTTAAATAAAAATTTGAAATTATAGCCTATTATTATAAACGATTAAAATTAAGGTCATTTACAACCAGTTTATTTGTTGATAAACTATACT
>JAQFZM010002833.1:0-12440 GCA_034695785.1 Galumna obvia | reverse complement strand
CATCCTCTCCTTTAGGACAGTCCCACAAATCATCACAATAGTCATGACGTGAAATACATGTCCGAAATGAATACTCTCCACAATTAAAGTTTTGGCCACAACTCTGTTCGCATTGACTCTCATCGAAGCCATCCTTTGGACAGTCTATCATTCCGTCACAAATGGTGTCCTCATCGACACAGATATCATCGTTGGGACACTTATAATACATGGCTGAGGAACAGCTGTAATTCTGACCCATTACTGAGCGAATTGTTTTTGTGTTTACTTCTTGTGCTGACAATTCTTCTGTAGTTATAACTGTTGTGTTGGCCGTACATCCACTGAAACTTTCCTCAACCAAATCAGTGATACCAATGAGTACAGCCTTTCCGCCAATATCTGTAACCAGTGGACTGCCAACACCACCCTGTACCAATTTTCGTGATTGTAATTTACAATTTGGCTCAGAATAATTGACTTACAATACAAGCCATCCCTCCTTTATAAGGGATGGGCTGTAGAGCAAAAACTCTATTGCCCTCCTTTTTCCCAATTCTGACCCAACCATAATAAATATCACCTGATATTTGTGGCAAGGTTATATTAAGAATATCCCTTTTAACCTTTGCTTCTTTTATATATCTTAAACCTATAATTAGGACATAAGAAGGTATGTCTATGAGGGCCTCATCGGTGAGACATATACTGTTCACATATATATTATTCACTTGAATTGGTGTTTCGTATGTGATCAAGGATATTTTTATTTCAATGTTATTTTTATTGCTCATAATAGTCAGGTTTGTGCTCTGGTAAGTCCTGTTGGCAGCCAATGCATCGTCAAACGACTTGTACCCAGGGTAGGCCACATATACCGGTGCACACCCAGATGAGGCATAGCATATACTTGGTCAAAACACTTGTTCATTTTCAATGTTTTTATAATTAAATGAGCTTGGTAATAACTTACAACTTACACTTTGCGCTTGTTAATATATGATTAGGGCTGATCAGTGTTCCGATACATTTGTCCCTTGGTTCTAAACTATTGAAAATACAAATGTGTACTAGATTAAAATATTTCTATGAATAATGATAATTTATCAAGAACCTATTAGTAAACAAATAATAAATCTAGTAACTCTATTAAAAATTTCAAAAAAGTTACTTTATTAATTAAGTGTAATAGATAATTACAAAACTAACTTGAGCAAGGTGTTTTACTCAACTATATATTGTCTTCCTAATTAATATTCTATTCATTAAATCTAGTGATTTAAGCAAAGTAGTTTAAATAGTAAACAAAATGACCTTTTTCCATTTTGTAAATAGACTATAATAGGAATAACGAATGAGAGGTTCTCTTCGTGAGCTGCCCTTATGTTCACGAAATCACTGTTCGATGACTCGAATTTATGCCATTTAAAGCACTGGTCGTCCACTTTCTGAGGCATAAACACTTCGCCACAATTTTTTGTAGAAATTTCATACAAATTCTGTGCTTTTGATTCTAATGAAACTGTTCCAGGTATCATAAATATTATAAATAACCAAGTTCAATAAACTTACAATAAAATAATACGAAAATATTAATTAATAACATTTAATTTAATTAAATATTATATTAAAATTATATAGGATATTTTTTAAATATGATATTTTGTTGAAAACTGTAGTAAAAGATTAAAATATTAACATATTTTTAGACAAAAGTATCAATAACAATAACCAAGCTCAAATATCACAATATATTTTACAATCGTAGCTCCATTTTCTTTAATTTGTAATATGATCTTGCAACTTCTTTAAAAAAAATTCACTATCAAATATATAATTAACCAATGATTATCTTGATTAAATAACCTTAATCTGATTTATTTTTAAAAATATAATTGACCAAGTTTATTGTTAACTAAAAATTACCAAGGAAAAATTTCTAATTGAAAACTAGTAAGTAGTCTTTATTAGAAAAAATAATTAAGAGATGCTTTAATTCCTAAATTTAATATTAAAAATCTATATTAATTTAAAATTTTATATTGAATTATATTACAGTTTTTACAAAAATTTTAAAATAAAGTTGATAAATTTATAAATTATAAGCGCTATTTTTATAATTAATAATTTGAAAGATTATCAAGTTCTTATTATTAAAAATATAATAATTTTATTATTATTATTGCATACAATTATGAAAATTATTTGAATATTAAAATAAATAAGAACTGTAAAGAAGTCTTAAATTATTTATTAGTTAAAACTATTTAATGAAAATTATTTCGTTGATATCAAAGGTTTTGTCTTCCGACTACTTTTCTGATCCATTCTTTAACAGCGAACACATCGGAAAAGACTGTCGGATGACTTATATGACCATAACCTCGAGGCACTGTTCCGACACATTCATATTGATATGATATAAAACCAGACAAAAACCATTTAATATTGTTAGCACTCAAACACATAAAAGGAGTGCCCTCTGGCAGACATTTACGACTACTTTGCTTACCAGTATCGGCACAGAATGAACTTTGAGTGAGAGCACCCGAATAATGTTCTTTAGAGTTGCAAATCTTATGGTTAATCACTTGATATGGAAATAACATATTTCGATTGAGAGGCAGTTCCTCAGCTGCAAAACATGAGGTTCCCTCTTGTGGTGGGCCGTCGGGCAGACAAATAGGACGGGCCGGGAGACTAGTATTAGTCATCAAAAGAGCGATGTCATACGCAGGGATTCTGTTTGAACGGAACAGAGAGTATCGGTAGTGCGGAATCACTTCTGTCACCTCAATATAAAGGGGGTTTCGCTCTGAATTTAAGACTTTCAGAGTTGACAAAATATGAGTCAGTTTTCTGTAAGAGATGTGTCAATAAAAGTACTGAAGAATATAATAACTGACTTAAGACAACTGGCGCTCACAATAATCCATTTGACACCAATTATATGACCCAAACATTCTTTACCGAAAATGTCGGTCACGAAAAGGGATGTCGGAGTCTTGTCTTCCTCGAACTGTTTACTACACTCTTCTTGTTTACAATCAGATATTACACCCATATTCTGAGGACAGCTCTTCAATGGCTTATTATCAATGGATCCCCACATATCAGGAGTGGGTTCTATCTGTTCTGGTTTTATAACAATGGCATTCCATTGACCCATTCGATGGCATATATTATTGATGATTCCCGATGTAAACGTGATATCAAAACACAGGGGAAGCCATTTCTTTTCCTGGCCAACAAACACCATGGTAAATTTACCTTGTAATTTTACTGAAAAAGAATGACTAATTATATATGAGAGGACAGTCTTTTACCGCAGAGGTATTCGTCAGAATCATCGCCGCAATCATTGATTCCATCGCAACGTTTCTCTATTCCAACGCACTGTTGGTTATCGCAGAGGAACAGCCCTTCACCACAATTGTTACCTTTGTCTGTTTAGGGTAAGTCTGGTTAATTGCTCAGCACATTATGGATAAGTTGTTGCACTGACCGCAACCAATCTGTTCGTCACTTCCATCCTTACAGTCTGTTATACCATCGCAACGGAAACCTCTATTTATGCAGAGCTCTTCTTGGGCACAAAAGAACATGTTTTGACTCTCACACTGTTGTCTCGTGACTGCACAGAATAATATGACAGTGTAAATCCGAGTACCTTGCTCACTTACTGCACTTTGTCTCATCGGAATGGTCTTTACAATCATAGATACCATCACATAATTTATTCCCTTTAAGGCATTTTCTCTTGTCTTTGCACATGAACTCACCCTGTAAACACATGCCCGTGCAATCATATTTTTCATCTTCTCCATTAGGACAGTCCCACAGATCATCACAATAGTCATGACGTGAAATACATGTCCGAAATGAATACTTTCCACAATTAAAGTTTTGGCCACAATTCTGTTCGCATTGACTCTCATCGAAGCCATCCATCGGACAGTCTATAATTCCATCACAAATGGTGTCCTCATCGACACAGATATCATCGTTGGGACACTTATAATGCATGGCTGAGGAACAGTCATTATTCAATATATGCTGTTCATGTTGAGTGATGATCATGTCTTTTGCTATCCATTCCTCTATAGTTACAGTTGTTGTGTTGTCCGCACATCCACTAAAACTTTCCTCAACATAATCAGTGATACCATAGAGCACCGCTTTCCCATCAACCACTCTAACCATTGGACTCCCATGACCACCCTGTGCCAATGATCTTGATTATTATTTAAAATTACAGAATAATTAACATACAATACAAGCCTTCCCTCCTTTATAAGGGATGGGCTGAAGAACCATAACTCTATTGTCCTCTTTTTTCTTAATTCTGACCCAACCATAATAAATACCACCTGATATTTGTGGCAAGGTATTATTAGGAATATCCCTTTTAGCCTTTACTTCTCTTAAATATCTTAAGCCCACAATAAGGACATAAGAAGGTATGTCTTTGAGGACCTCAGAGGTGAGACATATATTGTTCACATATATATTATTCACTGGAATTGGTGTTTCATATGTGATCAAGGATAATTTGATGTCAACATTTTTATTATTGCTAATAATAGTCAGGTTTGAGCTCTGGTAAGTCATGTTGGCCTTCAATGCTTCTTCGAATGACTTGTACCCAGGATAGGCCACATATACTGATGTACATCCTGGTGTCGCATAGCATACACTTGGTCAAAATATTATTACATATTTCATTAATATTTATTCATATTCATTATTTTAATATTGAAATGAGCTTGCTTATAACTCACAATTTGCATCTAGCGCTTGATAATATATAATTAGGATTGACCAGTGTTCCGATACATTTTGCTTTTGGTTCAAAACTGTTGCAAGAACAAATATATACTAGATTATAATATTTCTTATTAATAGTTATAATGTTTAATCTAACAAAATATTAAATATTTTTTTTTGTATTAAGTCAATTAACTAGCAACATTTTTTAAAAAAATTTTACCATGTTACATGATTATTTAAGCTTATTTGTTTACCTACAAAACTAAATTGATATAAGCAAGGTGTTTTTATTCATATTATATTTTTGTTAATTAATATTTTCACAAAATAGTCGCAAGGCATTTTAAATAGTAAACAAAAAAAGACCTTTTTCCATTTTGCAAAAATACGATAATAGGGACAATGAATGAGAGGTCCTTTTCGTGAGCGGCCCTTATGTTCACGAAATCACTGTTCGATGACTCGAATTTCTGCCATTTAAAGCACTGGTCGTCCACTTTCTGAGGCATAAACCCTTGGCCACAATATTTTTCAGGAACATCCGACATTACAGGAAAATTCTGTGCCTTTGATTCTATTGAAACTGATCCAGGCATCATAAATATTATAAACAACCAAGTTTAATATAAACTTACAACAAAATAATAAGAAAAGTTTAATTAATAACATTTTATTGAATTATATTTTTATTAAAGTAAAATAAATAAAATATTTTACAAAAATTGTGTGTAAAAACTGTAATAAAATCTTAAAATATAATTCATTTATAAAAGTAAACATATTTTTTAACAAAGGCTTAATAAACTATTATTAATATTAATTACCAAGATCAAATATCATATAATATTTTTTTCAATCTCCTTAGCTCAATATTCATTAATTTGTAAAATGATCTTGCATATCAAATTAAAAAAATTAATTATCAAATAATTACTATTTATAAACATAGATCATTAAAAAATATTTTAACATGATAACTTTCATATATAAAATTAATTCTTAACAAGTCAAAATTAAAGCAAAACCTAATTGTCAATTAGTAATTGATCTAGCTAATTTAACTAATCATAACTTTAATCACTAAATTAGGCAAACTTTGGCCTAAACTTTGATGCGCAGAGAATAAGCTGTTAAGTGAGCTCTACCTCATTAATAATAGTAGAGTCACCTGTATTTAGAAACCGGTAATATTGGAGTCAGTGCTGTCTATAATAGTGGAAAACATATACGTCATCAAAAAAAAAATAGTTGAGTCAACGGATCCGATAGCAGTGGAAATAATGGTTGTGCTCTTAGTTTATATAACATTTCATTGAATTGGAAAACATTTTTCCCAAAAAAAATTAATATATTTTCTACTTAATTCTAACAGTATTTAATGTGTTCATTTTGTTTTGTATTAAGGATATTTTACTCTGATTATTCAGAGCGTTTATTTATTTGCTAGTTTTGCTAATTGTTTCACCTGTGAACTATTTGTTTCAACGTCACCTATCATATTTTTGATTAGAAACTATTTTTGATAAACAATTGATAAGTTATTTGGAATTTTGTTACACTTTTCAACTGTTCTTTACTGATGTGGTGGTGCTCATGACTAGTTCACTTTACTCTTGCTAAGTTCATTAATTGTTTAACAAGATTAAAGTTGAGTTGTGCTAAAACTTTGATAGATAACTGTAAAGTAAAAGAAAACCTAAAAACTGTTATATAATTTTATAAACATTTGTATTAAATGTGTTCTACTTTTGACTAAAATTAAGTTAAAAATAAAATCCTTTTTTGGTTGACTCACGAAATGGTTTTAGTGTTGGTATCACTTCTTGTGGCAAATATTGCTGTTCTTATTCTTAACCTCAACTTATGGGTAGCGTTGGGAACAGGTCTGGCGCTCGTCTTCTATTTGCTAACCTATTATTGGAAAGCCATCCGTCGATTCTATCTGACACTACCCCGAGATCTGAGGTATTGCATAACGAAAGGGTCATTTTATGCTGACCTTTACACGTTGACACACATTTTTATATCTTGATCAACCTTTTTACCTTGCTCTTTAATTTAAGTTTTTCAGATAATCTTATCATTTAAAGTACTTTTTAATAGATAAGATAAGTTCAAAAAATTCTAGATATAAAAGGAATAACAAAGTATCTTGGTAAATAGCCAAACATAAATAGTTACAAATATAAATAAGCTATGCAAAATATAATTACCAAGGTAATTTTTTATCCTTTAATGAGTTACTAAAATTAGAAAGTTATTTATTTTTAACCTGAATATATTGTCTTTTATTGACCTTGAACATTTTTTTAATCTCAAGAAATTCAGGTTTTTTTTCTTAATATTGTTTTCCTAAGTATTGGAAAATTTTAGTTCAAGTGATAAACAAAAGATCAGGTTTATTTTTTTCATTTGAAGAAAGGAAAATTTAGTTTCTATAAGTGAAAGGTATTTTTAGAGATAATTATTTGATTTGTTTTAAGGTTTTTCCCGTTTTCCCAGAATTATATTGAATTCTATATTTGTTGACATAAAATAATGTTATGAAAAGAGTGTCATTTAATGGAATTTCTTTGAAAAAAGACATCACTTTTGAAAAGAGGAAATTTTTCTGTATAAAAATGACATTAATTATACTTTTATAATTCATTAAAAGTTGCAAGTTTATTGTTTGAGTTTACAGGTTAATAGGAAAAAGAGTTGAAAATTAATTAAAAAGTTTTTGTTTAATGATTTAAGTTTGAGTTAGTCTTAACTCTTTATGTTATCTAAAATTGAATTTTTGAAATTTTTAAAAATAAACAAGATTAAGTATAATCTATAAAGTTTAATTTATAGAAAAATAAAATAGTTACTAGATTAGTTTTGTCTAAAGGTCACACTTCCCAAAAGTACTTACAATAAATCAATAGTAAAGTAATAAAAATAAAATTAGTTTTAAAATTACAGTCTTTTGAAAATATTTTATTTAAAATAATTTATTGAAATAAAGTCATATAAAGTGATTAATTATCTCTAAAATAATAGACGGAAAAAGTTTTAGGCTATGATTTAGGTCTCAATTTTGTGTAAATCATAATCTTTACCTCAATATAAGAGGAAATCTTTTTTTAATCACTGATTTTTTAGGGCAATACCCAAGTTATTAGTCTGCAATGAAAGAGCATTTTTCTTTGGAATTTTCCTAATCTATAATAATTATATAGAAATATATTACTTTTATAGTTATTTTGTGAGGAATATAAGTTATATATTATATAACCTTGCAAATGATGCAATGTTTTTAATAATAAATTATAAGCATGCTGAATTAATCATATTTATTGCTAGAAAACACTTAACTTATCTAATATTTTTGAATTAAGAAATAATTTGTGAATAAATATTATTTGAGTTTTAGATAAATTTTTTTTATTTAAAAAAAATCTCAATTCAGTTATAAAAACAAAAATTTATTAATAAATTCAGAGAAAAAATATTTTTTAAGATTATATCATTTATTCATTAATAAAGAGTTAAACTTAAGTGGAATTAATAATGATCTAGTTAATTATCTAATAGGTAAATAAGTAATAAAATTTATTTTCCTGTTAATTATATTATAATTTATGCACTAATAATCAACACTTAAATATAATTTGATTACAGTTTTATAAATGAACTGAATTTTATTAAAATTGTCTTTAATTGAATATCACAACAATAGTTCACTGTTTAGATAATTTTTTTAAAAATTTATCCTTTCAAAAATTATTTTTTTAAAGTATAAATTTATTATTATTTGAAATAAAAATAGAAAAATATTTAACAAATGTTTAATTCAAATGAGAATAAGTTATATTATTTTTAATCTTGGTAATTTAAAAAATAAAAGGTTTAGTTAATAAATGGAATTAAATTAATTGGATTTTATTTCAATAAATGCTTTTTTGTTTAATTAAAAACATAAATACATATATTGTTTGAGAAAAACCTTTAATTAGTTTTGGAATTTCCCGCAGATATTTAAACAAGATAACATTTTATTTGTTTGAATTAAATGTTTAAACATTTTTTTTATTTTTGTTAAACACGGAAATTAACAATTTATCTTGTTTAAATCTAATTGAAGGGCATTTATATCATTAATAAAACTTTTAAATCAAAAAATAATTTCTATAAATAATTAATTAATAAAAATATTTAAGAATAAAATAGACCTTGTTCATTTTAAAGGGCAGGAAAAGTACTATTGGGCGCCAAATACTTTCTCTATGAATGCAAACGAAACAACAAATCTGTGCCAAAGGTTTTCAAAGAGATCGCAAACAAATACCCGAATAGAGTCATGTTTTACTTCAAAGACGAGGTCTGGACTTTCAAAGATGTGGACCAACTGTCCAATAGAGTGGCCAACAGTTTCACTGAAATGGGTTTTCATCCGGGAGAAGAGGTGGCCCTCATTATGAACACACGACCAGAGTTTGTGGCCCTTTGGTTAGGTTTAGCCAAAGCGGGTCTCATCACAGCTTTCATTAACACTAATCAAAGACTCGAAGCACTCATACATTCAATAACTGTTGTCAACTGTAAGGCTGTGATATATGAGCCCCAACTTGCAAAAGGTGAACATGCTACTTTTGTTTTTATAGTTTAGCAAATAGTTATTTTTTAATTCAACCTTGTTTGAAATAATTTAAAGAACAAATAAGTGGAAATTTTTATTATTTTATGACTCATATACTATAGACTATGGGTTTTTATTCTTTACTAAATAATTAGACCTTGGTTAGATAAATACCTTTTAAAATTATAATAAACAAGAAAACTCAAATTATTGAAAAAAATGCCAAGGTTTGAAGTAGGGTTAAAATAAATTAATGATAATAGTATTTAAATATTTTGTTAATTGAGTTAAATAAAAATTCATTTTGCATTTAATTTTTAAAATTATCTAGGAATAATAACTTGCTAATATTTTATATAGAAATTCTAGCCAAATATCTAGTAAATCTAAATATATTAAAATATAAATACTATTAAAAAAAATAAAAGTTAAAAAATAACAAATAAACCTTAACAATAATTTTCATTCATTAATTTAATATAAAAATTATAATTATTATTGTTTACAGTTTAAGAAAAAGAGTTTTAAAAAATTTTATTCTTCTAAAAAAATTTACTTATTAAATTAAAAGTTTTATTTCATTATGATAAATTTATTTTATAGTTTTAATCAGTAATCAAGCTAAAATATTTTGAGCTAAATATAAGCTAAAAATATGTTTTTTTGAAAAACTTACTAATTTAGTTAAAATTTTAAAAATTTGCAGTTCATAATAACAAAAAAAACAATTAAATCAATAAAAAAAAACTTTTTTAATAATTGTATATAAATAAGACTAAACATAAATGTTATTTAAAAAAAACTAATCATGCAACTTTTATTTATAGCAATTCAAGAAATTTTACCGAATCTTCGAGAGAAGTCCCCATCGATGCGATACTTTATTTATGGCGATCCGATTGAAGGCGATGTCAACGACATTCCCTGTCAACCACTGCAGGAACTGTTGTCACAGTCGTCGTCATCTGATCCGATAAACCTGTCTTTAGGCAACTTTAATGATAAACTCTATTATATCTTCACTTCGGGCACAACAGGTCTCCCAAAAGCGGCGGTCATTCGTAACCACAGATTCATTTTTATGGGAGTTATTATTAAAAATCTCTTTGCCTTTAACCGAGAGGACAACCTTTACCTAACATTACCTCTTTATCACAACAATGCGGGAACAATGGGTACGGCACAGGCCGTCCTCTTTGGTATTACACTCACTCTTAGGGAAAAGTTTTCGGCCACTAATTTCTGGGACGACTGTATTAGATATAAATGCACTGTAAGTAAAAGCAATTTAATCTTACCATGATCATTTAAATAGAAATAAACTTGTCAAATTAAACATAAATTAGCTAGTTTATATTAAAAAATTATATTGTTGACGCCTTCCCAATTGTAATGAATTATCATCTAGTTACTTGATTAAATTTCTCTTGAATATATATTACAGTTTTTATTTGCTTGATAAAAATAGGGTGCAATGTACATTGGTGAAATATGCCGATACTTATTGGCACAGCCCGAGAAATCAGTTGACAAACAGCACAACCTTAGGATTATGTTCGGTAACGGACTTCGCAAAAAGATATGGAATGAATTCAAGACTCGTTTTAATATTAAACAAATCGGAGAGTTTTATGGCGCCACTGAAGGCAATGCAAATGTCGGTCAGTATTACACTATTCAACACTATTTAAGTCTTTTATTCATTAAATTAAGAAAAACATAAAAAACTGAAACTTTTCTCAAAAATAAAGTTTGTTTTAATCAATTGTTTGTCATTTTAGCCAATTTTTCCAACAGAGAGGGCGCGTGTGGTTTCATACCGTGTTGTATACCCCCTCTGTGCCGACTCGTCTATCCTGTGGTTGTTATGAGAGTTGACTCCCGCACAGGAGAACCAATTCGTGATGAAAATGGTTTGTGTATACCAGTTAAGCAAGGTGAAATTGGTGAGATTGTAGGCAAGATTCATGAGACCGACCCCTCCAGAGCCTATCCGGGCTATCATTCAGTTGAGGCCACAAAGAAAAAGATTGTTTGTGATGTATTTAAGCATGGTGATAAGGCATTCCTTTCTGGTGATCTCATGGAAATGGATGACTTGGGTTTCCTCTATTTTAGGGACAGGACTGGCGATACCTTTAGATGGAAAGGTATGTATAATCACTTCTTAATCACAATTAATAATTATTTGACTTTTAGGTGAAAACGTGTCGACCACTGAAGTCGAGGCAATCATACAAAAAGTGGTTCGACTCAACGATTGTGTGGTTTTTGGTGTCAGTATTGAGTGTTGAAAAGGAAAGGCAGGAATGGCTGTCATCGCAACTCCAGACAGTAATTCATTTGATGTGAAACAATTCTATTTGAGAATCAAAGGAGAGATACCCTCGTATGCCATTCCTCTGTTCGTAAGACTCACCACAAGTATAGAACTGACCGGTAGTTATAAACTATCGAAGCATAACCTCGAAAGGGATGGTTTCGACCCAAATGTAGTCTCAGATGACTTGTATTTCTTGGATAAGAAGTCCGAGACTTATGTAAGGCTAACACCAGAGCTCTACCAACAGATCCAAAGCGGAAGTGTTGTCCTCTAAGTGTCCGCTTCTCTCAAATTATAGATATTTTGTTTCAAATAATTTATATTCAAATCAATTGTTTTTTTGAAAATTAATTGAAATAAACTCTTCAAATAAGTTAATTAAAAACATTTTTTTAATAAGATATAAATAAAACTTTTGAATTAAAACAATTGTTTGAATCAAATAAAAAGACATAAATTTAAACAATTTTTGAAACCATTTGAGTCCATCTCTTGTATTGAAGACTAGATTCAAATCAGTTGTATTGATGTAATTTTTTGTAAATAGATAACAGTTAAATGAATTGTAATTAAATGTTTAATTATTTATTAATTAAGCTATTCTTCAAAAGGGCTAATATTAAAACTCTCCTTTTCTTATATACATTTAAACCTTCATTATGGAAACTGATCATCAAAAACCATTATTTGCTTTTAATTAAATCTAATTTCGATTTAATTAATTAAATATTGGTTTTTATACATTTCTTGAAATAAATGTCA
>JAQFZM010002832.1:0-12441 GCA_034695785.1 Galumna obvia | reverse complement strand
TTCGATTTTTCTTGATTATTTTGTCATTTGTTAAGATATTCGAAAAATCCCAAAACACTTATCGACTTAAATTTTTAGTATTTCAAAAAGAGACTTAAATCAATTTTCTATCTTGCTTACTTTTTGCCCTACATAGGTTGAACTATATAATGCAATAATTTTTTTATTATTCAAGATAATGTAATAATATTTGAAATTTATAAAATCCAGACAAAACCATATTTGCATTATAAAAATAAACTTGATCCAGCAAGTGTGAGAGATATTCTAGCTAAAACTTTATTAAAGGGGGTTTTGTTTCCCACTGTATACTCTTAAATAAAATCTTTATAATATTTATTAATAGATATTTTAAGAATTGAATTACATTATATACTGATTATATATTTATAGAATTAATTACATATTATATTAAAAAATTTTAGAAAATATTTATATAATTTTTTGTTTTAATTTAATTATTGTTTTGTTTCATAAATTTATTAATCGTTTAGTATATTAACTGTAATACAAATAAATTTAACAAATGAGAGGTATATAAACAAATTGAGATAATATTAATCGTGGTATCTGTTGTTCACAATTAAAATCAGTGAATAATTTTCTCTGAAACTCATTTTATTTGAGTAAACACAAATACAATTGTCAATAATTATAAGATTTATTCTGATATTTCTTCCATAAATAGTGGAGTTTTAAAATGAATATTATTATTAAACTTAAAATAAGTTCAATTGTGATGATTTCGATACCATTTTATTGTTTTTTATAAGAAACGAATGTAATAAATGATATATAATTATCAAAAGAGTTCGATAACTCTAAGTTTTACTACATATTAAATTGAATTAGATAAATATTATATCAACACTTTATTTTATTTTATTTAATATGAGAAAATTTTTTTTATACTTCAAAGAATCAATTCTTATGATTATTCTTTTAGAAAAATAACTAGATTAAATAAACTAAAAAAATTACAATTATAATCCAATTATAAAAATTTATTTAGAATTATATTTTGTTTTAAATGAGTCAATATTAATAACATTTATGAGAAATAAAATCATAGAAATTATATTTATTTGAAATTAATATAAACTGTAATGAAATCAATTTATTCGAAATCAGTCTCTAATAAATATAAAAATGTAACCCAATCAAACGATCCGCTCCTCATTTGAAGAAAATTTGTCAAGTTTTGAGTCTATTTGATAAGTTAATTAGTGGCTAACTATTTAAACTGAAATTTTTTTTGTTATAATTAATAATCGATAAAAATATAAAATAAAACACAGTTTTAGAAAAATTGAGAAAATTAAAAACATAAAGTTTAATCAGGTTATAATTCCCAGAAAATTGTTCTAGTAATTTTTATGAAATTACTATGTTTTGTGAATATCAAATGTGAAATTAAAAAGGTTTTACAATATATATAATGTTGATTTTATTCTTTAATTAAAATTACTTTGATGATAGAAGTATATTTTCAATTTGATTTACTTAATATAAATTATAGTTTATAATCTTGCAATAAATATGATATTACTTTCGATATTTCTAGTATTGTGGGGGCTTTAACTCATTTTTCCCAGGGGGTTTATTTTGCCAATTTTGCTGCTCCAGGGAGTATTTTGGAATACCCATTTGGCCATCCCTGATATTTAGTGAAATTTAATATAATTTATTCAAAAATATTATTGTGTTTTCATATAAAAGTTTATTTAATTATTAAAACAAAGAATATATTGAAAATTTATATAAAAAGTTATATCAGAGTCGACATAAATTAATACTTATTTTAATATACAAATGATAGCCTCAACAAAACCAAAACTCAAATCAATTAAAGGATAAAAATAAGAGAAACTCTTCAAATGTTATTCAAAACAATTCAAATTCACAAAAGTATAGTAATGGAGTGAAAGGACTTAAATATTGCAAAATTGGCGACAATTTAAAAGAACTGATTAGAATATGAATAACGGTATGACTGGTAAAGACGTGTCACTACTTTTTGATATAAAGCCTAATAGTGTTCGCGCTGTTTATCGTCGATACCTGTCGACCGGTCAGTTTAAGACACAGAAAAAGGGTTGACGTCGACCTAAACTCACGGAAGAGCAGAGGAAGGTGGTCTCCGAGTGGTTCGAACAGAACTCAACCCTTACTCTAAAGGATTTGAAGATCAAATGCGTTGAAAAGTGGCCTCAATTGGGTTATATCTCCGCCAATACTATTTCCAAAGCTATCAAAGAGTTTCACAGTTCAGGCGGTGCTCACAATAAACAGGAAATTCTGTTCAGACGCCGACTGTTTCTCAAAAAAACAAATGGAATCTAATTCTTAGAAATTGTTTCAAATTATTTATATATTTATTTTAAAAATAATTGATTAAATTTTTGATTAAAATTATTGATTTTTTTTCATTAAACAAAAATTTCAAAGTTTTGGTTAAAATTTTTTAAAATTTTTTTAATTAATATTTAAAAAGAATTTGAAATTATTTTTCTAATTTTTTTATCGATTTATTAATAAAGAGATAATTCTTTAAATTGGTTTACATTTGACTCTTCCTTCGAGTTCGCCCTTCAAATCAATAATTCAAAACATTTGACAAATCTCTCGGTCTGTAATAAGTTTACAATAATTTTAATAAAGAGATATCGTATCGAATGTGTTATCTTTGAATACAATTCAATTAATAGAAATATAAAATGATTTAATTAATTTCTTCTCAACAGAAGAATCAAAGAAGAATTCCTTTCTTAATGAGATAAATCAGTTCAGACATATCTTTTAATATCTTGGTTTTTCAAAATACAAAATTATATTATAAATATGATAGATTATATTTTAAAATTAGTCTAAAATCATAAAAATATATTTTCTAAAATTTCTGTAAAAACTGTAATATTAATAATAAAGAGTTTTATAATACATATAAATAAAATGAAAATTTAATTCTTGTAATACTGAAGCCTAAAGTCACATTTCTCAAAGAATGCAACAAGGTACTCGTTAATAAGAGTTAGCAATTGTTTAAGTCTTAAGTCCAATACATTTCATACCTAAGTTTAAATAAAATTAAATTCAAAGAAAAGGATAAAATATCAAAAAATACCAAAAAAATCAAAAAATAAAATAAAATCTAAAAATTCTGTTGTAATGCTTAAACTCGACTATAGGCTTCGGGACCATTTTTTGATAAAAATTATAATAAAATGTTCTTGCCTATTTTATTTTTTTAATTATTTATTTGGGCTGTAAATAAAATGATTATGCAGTATATATAAAATTATACTATTATTTGACCTAGTACTTTTAAATACTTTTCATTGAAAAATATTAGTTGAATAGTCGAAAAAGTGGCGATTGGAGGCGGGTCCAGAATGGTTGAGCTTGTTCCTAAATAGACTAAATAAACTTGCTAGATTATTAATATCTAGTAAAATGATAAAAATAGTTGATCAAGTACAATACAATATTGAACTATCCAATAATTTTGATAAACCTATAGATGAAAAATTTACTCAAATAAACTAGGTATATGTTAAAATTTAATTTCAATAATGTTTTATATAAAATTTAGACTCTAATTGATTGTATTATATTTATTTTCAAAAATTATCTATTTATTGTCAAAACTAAAAATGTAACAAAGTTTTGAATTAAATATTGATTTGAATTTGTCTTTGTAGTTAATATTACGTAAACAAGCCCTTAAAGAATTTCACGACGATCAAATTTCAGGGCACATGGGGTTTATTAAAACCTATGTCAAAGTAAAAAAAGGTACTTTTGAAACAAAATGGAACGAAAAGTCCGACAATTTTTTCAAAATTTTATTTCCTGTCAACAGAGGTCAAATACTAGTTATATTTTGATTACTAAAGGGAATGATTTTCTAATGAACTTTGTAATAGTATTTAAGAATACATATTTTGATAGTTATTTTATTGCTACTTTTTAAATCCTAAGTTTTAATCTTAATTTTTTACTTAAAATTTTATAAAAAGATTTATTGATTAATTTCTTCATTTATTCCAAATTTTAGTATATTATTAGCAGATAGAAATCTTATATTTCAATATCAGATATTTTGTTGTAAACCCAAATAAAAGTCCTTAATTTTCTTATTTTCTACAAAAATTTAAGGAAATGACATTTTAACACTTAAATTCATTTGTAACAAAATTAATTTAAACTTGAGTCTATATTTCATAAAATAATATAACAAATAAACATACAGTAGTGTTCAAATCTAACTGGGAAAACTGATCAGGCTATATTTCTTACACTATTTAATGAAATGTAACAAAATTTTGCATGCACATATAGTGACTCTCCCCATTGTTAAATATAAAGTTAGGTTTTTGAATATTAATATAAGGGGGTTCAAAAAGTTTTAAAACTACATTTTTTAAAATTATTAAAAATTGGCTTTATCAATTTTAGTTCTGTATAAAGCCTTCAATAGAGCTTCTCAATTCTTTTAAAATGATGCCAAGATCATTAAAATTGGTTAAGAAATAAGAAAACTGTGTTTATTTAAATAACAATTTTTCACTACATTTACGTAGTAATGTGTAGTATATGTAATCGTTTCGCACCCTACAATCATACATTCACATTGTGGGATTCAGTGAATAAAATTTTTTTACCCGCTAAACTGGCCCTCAAACCAAAGCCACAGGCTTTCTCACCTAGTCTACAAGGCCTCTCACCCAGTCTACCGGCCATCAAACCTAGGCCTTCCATCCTCTAACCTAGTCTACAGTTATTCTCACCAAGTCTAATGGCCCATTCATCCCCACTACAGGCTTTCTTATTCAGTTCATAGGCCTTCTTACTCCGTCTACTGGCTTTCTCACCCAGCCTACCGGACCACCCACCCTCTCTACATGCCTTCTCATCCAATCTATCAGCCCTCTCTACATTCTACCAACCCTCTCACTCAGTCTAATGGCCCATCCACACACTCTACTTGCTTTCTCATCCAGTCTACCAGCCTTATCACCCATTCTACCAACCATCTCACTTAGTCTAACGGCTTCTCATTCACCCATTCACCAAGTCTATCTACCCACCCATTCTCTCTACAGATCTTCCCACTTAGTCAACAGGCCCCTTACTCAGTCTACCAGCTCTTTCACCCAGGCCATCGACCCTCTCAATCAGTCTATCTGCCCACCCTCACTCTCTACTTGCTTTCTCCCAGTCTACCAACCCTCTCACTCAGTCTACCGGCTTTCTCACCAAGGCCACCAACATACTCACCAAGTCTATATACCACCCAACCATCTCTAAAGGCCTTCTCACTCAGTCCACAGTCCTCCTTAATCAATCTACCAGCTCTTTCACCCAGGCCACTGATCCTCTCACCCATTCTACCTCTCTTACCCAGTCTACAGGCCCTCTCACTCTGTCTACCGTTCCTATTACCCAGTCTACTGGCCCACCCACTCATTGATAAAATCTCGTAAATGTAGTGGAAATGGCTTTGCCTTCAAATCTTGTTTGAACTAAAAAACAATTATGATACCCTATAAAAATCTGAACCAGGTTATTCCAATATTTTTTGCAATTTTTCAATAAAATATTTTATGTGAAGCAATTTTGTTGCTTGATACTTTTTGATCAAAGCTGAAATAAACTCGCTAGATGAGATCAAAATTGATGGCAAATCATATAATAAATGCAACTTTCTTAATTATTTTCGAATTATTAACCCTAGTTAATATTTATAAAAATAAAATTATATATTAAACAATGGAAGGAGTTAATTTATATGCATGCTGATTCTAGTCACATTTTACCAAGTGGTTAAAGAAATATAGCTAGTTAAGTTGTCCTAGTTAGATTTGATCACCACTTTATATTTTGAATAAAAACATTTTTACATTATTTAAAAAGCAGAAAAAATATTTAAATGAGAGGCTATGCTTATATTATTGAGGTCTAAAATTTTGTATTAATTTCAGAGATGGGAGGATTTTACTCATCAGATGTTAAGTTATTATGTATTTTAATCAATTGGGACTCAGGACCAAAATTATGTTCATAAATGAGAGGTTTTCACTTTTGGGAGTGTTCATTATTTGGAGGTTTAACTATATTATACTCTTGGCCAAAAAAGTATTAGTGAAGGGGGAATCTACCATACAATATTTTTCATTTGTTATGGTAATTATAAAAATATATTTGTGTTAATTGATATTTACAAATTTATAAAAATATTTATCCAAATTTTCAATAAAATATCAATTTTTGTATATCATAAAATAAAATTATTTCATCTAGGTACAAATTTTTTATTAAAAGTAACTTAAAATCACCAACTATTCAAAATCATTTTAGAAAACCCCCTTAAAATCCAATGATCCATTCAAGAGTTATAGAGGTTTGAGTGACCATATATTGTTATGTCCGAAACGGTATACTGCAAATTACAAACATGGTACTAACTAAAATAGTTTAAATAATTTCGCCTTCTTCTATTTGACAAATTAGGTTTAACTAATTTTTAATAATGTTTGAAATATTGAAATATGATCAACAATAGGAATAATTCTATGATAATTTATATGATAGGTAGCTTGCTAGCAAATACGTTTACCTATTTTTAACCTTTTATTTGTAAACCAAAGGCTAATATAGATTAGTAATAACTCTGATTAAATTGAAACAGATATCTATGAATGATCTGAAATTATATTTTTATGAATAATGTTTTTTCTAAAGTCACCCTAAATAATGAAAAGCTTATATTTTTGTATTTACTCTTAGTCCAGTCTATAAACTTTAAAACAAAAAAGATTTTTAAATTAAAGGTATATAAACAAAATTATTTAATAAGTTTTGTTTAACAATTTCCGGTCATATTTTACAATTTATTTATAAGTAAATTTTATTTAAAATTACCCAATTAAATAAGCATGACAAATATTTTAATTCTTATTTTGATTATATAAATATTGAATTTTATAAAAGAAGTGATATTATTTTTAACTTAAATATATTTACAAGATTAATTTAATAAAAAATCAATGATTAATTTTAACGAATAAATAAATTATTGAATCATAAAATAAAATAGTTTTTTTAAATTTTTATTTCATTTATATGAAAAATTTAATTACAGTTCCAATATTGAGATTACAATAATGAAATTGATAAGAACATTTTCATAAAATATTCATCAAAAATAAGTACTAAAACCTATACGCGCGTATAAACCGATTTTAGTTTTCAAAACCACAAGGGTTAAATTTTTCATTTTATTTTTATGTATTACAAAACTTTTTATTATTAATATTACAGTTTTTACAGTAAATTTAGAAAATATATTCTAATTTAATAAAGAGTTGTCATGAAATGATGACTCCCAAATATTGTTTTATAATTTTATTTATATAATTTGTTTATAAAATGAATTTGAGTCAACAGGAAATTTATTGAAAAGGTATTTCTAAAACCAAATCAATAATTAATTTTATTTTTTTTGTTAACTTTTAAAAAGATCATTAATTAAGGAAAATATAATTAATTAGTTTAGTATGTTTATAAATAAAATATAATACATCATTATTATTATTTTATTTTAAGTGAAAAAACATCAAAAATTTTCTAAACATTAAATAAATAACATTTATATCAGGGATTTAAAAATAATATAAACTGTAATGAAATCAATTTTTTCGAAATCAGTTTTTAATAAATATAAAATTGTTTTGCTGTAAATCGGTTCGCTCTACATTGGAAGTGCTTATAATTATTGTCAGCACACATATGATGACAAATTGTGTGGCAAATGTTAGTTGTGATAATTATCACAACTAACCTTAACAAAGAAACCAAATGAAATTACTTACGATCGTTTTATTTTTTAGGATTATTTGTAATAACTATTAATTAAATCTATTAAATTATTTTTAAAACTAATGAAATATATTTAGATGCAAGTTTGTTTGGACACAAGATATTCGTGGCGTTAAACAGACCCTACATTTTGGGAATTATTTTATTATATTCTAGAGTAATGAACCTAAACATAATAAGTCTTAGATATATATTCTCAAATATAATCTTTATAGTATTTATTAATAATTATTTTAAGAATTGAATTACATTATATAATGATTATATATTTATAGAATTAATTACATATTATATTACAAATTTTTAGAAAATATTTATATAATTTTTTGTTTTAATTGAATTATTGTTTTGATTTATAAATTTATTTATCGTTTAGAATATTAACTGTAATACAAATAAATTTAACAAATGAGAGGAATATAAACAAAATGAGAGAAAATTAATCGTGGTATCTGTTGTTCACAATTAAAATCAGTGAATTATTTTCTCGGAAACTCATATTATTTGAGTTAACACAAATACAATTGTCAATAATTCAAAGATTTATTCTGATCTTCTGTAGAAATATCATTCTTCCATAAATAGTGGAGTTTTAGAATGAATGTTATCTAAACTTAAAATAAGTTAAATTGTGATGATTTCGATACCATTTTATTGTTTTTTATAAGAAACGAATGTAATAAATGAAATATAATTATCAAAAGAGTTCGATAACTCTAAGTTTTACTACATATTAAATTGAACTAGATAAATATTACATCAACACTTTATTTTATTTCAATAAATATGAGAAAATTTTTTTATACTTCAAAGAATCAATCCCAAAAAACCTAAAAATAAAATAAAATCTAAAAATTCTGTTGTAATTCTCAAACTCGACTATAGGCTTCGGGATAATTTTTTGATAAAAATTATAATAAAATGTTCTTGTCTATTTTATTTTTATTTATTTGGGCTGTAAATAAATAGATTATGTTTTCTATATTGAAATTATATTTATTCTTGATTTAGTTTGTCTTAAAATTTCTTTTTTATAAACATTTTATAGAATAAAATTAGTTGAATAGTAAATGAAAATTCGCCCTTTAATTCAATTATACAAAACATTTGATCACATTTCCAGGTTTTTAATAACATAACACCAGATTAGTGTTATTTTTAAAACAATGTATACCTTAACTCACATTTTATTGAAAATAACTTAATTTTACATTAATTTATATAAAGAGTAATCGAATGTGTTATCTCTGAATACAATTCAATTAATAGAAATATAAAAGGATTTAATTAATATCTTCTCAACAGAAGAATGAAAGAGGAATTCCTTTCTTAATGAGATAAATCTGTTCAGATTATATTTTAAAATATCTTGGGTTTTCAAGATATAAAAATATATTATAAATATATGATAGATTATATTTTAAAATTTGTTTATAATCATATATTATAAATTATTATATTTTCTATAACACTGTAAAAACTGTAATATTAATAATAAAGAATATTATAATACATATAAATAAAATGAAAATTTAATTTTTGTGGTTCTGAAGCCTAAAGTCAGATTTCTCAAAGAATGCAACAAGGTACTCGTTATTATATGAGTTAGCAAATGTTTATTTCCAATACTTGTTTGCTCACCAATTAACTTGTTTAAAAAACTTAATTGAATAAAAAAAATAGTTATCTATGATAACTTAAAAAAAAGGTAAAGTATATACAAATTTCAAAAAAATTCTAAAAATGAAATAAAATCTAAAAATTCTGTTGTAATTCATAATTCAAAAACTCGACTATAGGCTTCTGGACCATTTTTTGATAAAGCATTGATTATTTACGGTTTGCTACACTTGTTAGAGGAAAATTTGATGTTTAATATCTAATGTTATATTCTTAAATTGTATTCTATTATTTACTGTTTGTTTCGATAAATATATAGAGTAAACCTCTCACTGTTTATTTCATTTAAAGTTCGGTTTATTTCAATTGCGATTCTATTTTTCAAAATTGAAAATAGTGGTAGGTCTAATATTTCTTTCACTTTAATAAATGAATTAAACGTAATTTTAAAAAAACAATAAAGACTTTATTAGCTAAATAAAATTGATTTCAATTTGACACTTCCTTCGAGTCCTTTCTTCAATTCATTTATACAAAAGGTTTGACACATCTCGGTATATAATACAATAATTCCTTATGTTTATTTTAATGTAAGAAATAATTTAAAAAGACATGGGCAATAGAGGGGCTAATCAAAAATACCCCCACACCCTGGAGCAGAAAATCTGGCAAAATGCCTCCCTGAGATGAATAGTCAGGTACCCCCCCTAGAGAAAAAGAAAAAAAAAATTGGCAAATAATTCGGAAAATTTGTCGAAAATAGAAAAAATTAATAGACAAACTGTAATTTAAATGTATTGTGTTATGTAATATGTTTCCGACATTTTTAAAATGAACTAAGTTTGGGTAATGATTTGGACTCTTAATATTTACTTATAACTAATGTTTGTATTTAATTTAAGACATCAGTAAAAACTCTTCAATTTGAGTAATTTAGTTTTAATTTGATTTAAAATAGAGCTAATGTGATAAGACACGAGCCACAAAATTTTTCACTTTTTTATTTGATTTAAATTTAAAACAAAATGCGGTTGTTCAAAATATAAATTTAAAATATTTCGGATAGCAAAATGGATGTATACAGTGTGAACTTTTTATAACGAACGAGTCGGTAAATTATAAATTAATGAAATTTTGATACTTTTCGGCAATTATAAAGATAGATAATACTATTATAATATTAATTGTACAGTGTGACCTCTTTATAACAAATGGGTCAGGCCCAATTTTTTGTTCTTTATAACGAGGATTCGTTATAACAAGTATAGCCTATAAAAATGTTGAAATTTATCTAGCAAAATTTTAGTGTTAATAATAATAATAAGAAACTATTAATAAAACCATATTTCCGATAATTTAATCATTTATTATTATTTTCAATATTTTTGACAACATTTAATTTTGTCTATAAAGAATAACCTTGCTATTTTGTTCAATACAATAACTTTTTTAAATTACTTTTACATAAAAAGACAAAACCTTTGGCTTTGGCAAAATCTACTTGTTTGGCTTATATTGTAATAGATTATTATTAATTAATGAATTATTTTACAGTTTTTAAGAAATACAAAAATATTCATTCGTTATAAGAAAGCACTGTTTGTATAATACGTTTAGCGAAGATCATTCGTTATATCGAGGTATTCGTTATAATGAGATTCGTTATAAAGAGTACAATTTCTATAGTAAATGTCTATTTGGTTCCCTGTTCTTAACACTACTTTCGTTATAACGAGGTATTCGTTATATCGAGGTTCGTTATAAAGAGGTTACACTGTATATGTTTTAATTTCCAATTAATTCATTTTTAATAAATTGTAATAGATTTTTTGATTTTTGAAATGTTTTTTCATAGATCCATTTAAATAATTTCTCTTTTAAATAGGAGTGTACGAGTGTAGGGCCAATTTTATGAATTGATCGGGAATTAATATTTAGTATATAAATCTGATGCCTATTTTCTATTGTTTGTAAGGATGGCTCGCATACAAAATGTGTATAATACAATAATTGAATTATTCTGTATAATACAGTATTATCGTATACAACGTATAATACTGTATTATACAGAATTGTAGCGCCACCTATATAATTTTTGCCATAGATCATTTTCCAGTGAAGTTTTCTTTAATATTTAGAAAAGTGAATTAGGGTTCAAATATATTTAAACTAATATTCTCCAAAATTTATTGAATATTAAAAGAGTACTGATTAAATATTTAATTAAATTACTATATTAATCATTTTCTAAAGTAAATAAAGTAGTATAGAACTGTTATAGAGTGCACTCGTTTTTCTATTGCTCTTCTAATATTTATGTAAATTAATTTATATTTTAATTTCACCTATGTTTTTGTATAGATTAAATGAAATTAAGACATTTTTAATCAAGCTAGTTTATTTTTTTAATTATTTTATACTTTCAATATTGTCATATTTTTCAAATATTTTAGCGATTATTATCTTATAAATTTGAATTCGATACTCAAATTAATATAAATAAATCGAAGATAATATATTATTAATTAATAAAACTAAAATACAAATTAAAATATCGATGTAATTATTCTTGATATAAAAATACATCATAATACAAGGTATACATTGTATTATACATTGTAAATACAAAATGAAAATAAAACCTTTGTATTTTGCCAACCCTAATTGTTTGTATTAATTTTGGTTTTAATATTTAGTTCACAAGAAATGATTGTTTCATAAAAAGATGGCTGACTATTGATTCTCTCATAAGTTTTGGGTAATTTTATGCAAAGTTTTATTCAGAAGATGAGTAAAATAACAGTAAATGAGTAAATAAACAGAAATTCTGATATTAGATAAATCACTATTTTGCAAAAAAAACCCTAAATATTAAATTTAATTAATTTAATATATAAATATCTTAATATTATTTCCTTTTTCTTCTCAATTATGTTATCA
>JAQFZM010002831.1:0-12452 GCA_034695785.1 Galumna obvia | reverse complement strand
TAGTCTCATTAATAAAGACGTCAAATATCACGTGACTACTATTCAATACAAACTTATGCTTTCGTATGATTGTGTCACACAATTATTGTCATATATTTAGTTCATCCCTTTTTGAATAAATTATACACAAATTTTATGATCTGATAATATGTTTTGACATTAAAATAATCTAATATACATTAATATCGACCACAAAATAATGAAATTTAAATCCCTTTTTGTTATATTTAATTGTTTTTATATTTAATTATTGAAATGAATTTTTTTTATAATATTTTTAATTACTTTAATATTTTGACATTTGTTTAATTGTAAACAAATGATGAAATGTAAACACAATAATTATTTTGTTTTAATTTAATCAAAGATTTAATTTCTATTAATTTAAATGAATTCTATTTTTTTAATTTATTTAATTTAAAACTTAATTTATTTGAAAATTAAATAAAATTTTTATTTAAATTAAAAGAATATTTTATTGAAAACTTAACTAAAAAATAATTGATTTAATTGTGTTTATAATTACTGTACAAAAGAGTTATTAAAATTTGAAACTAATTTAAAAAACAATTAAAAATATATAAGACATTGACTCTAATGGTGCGGATGAAGAGAAGAGGCCGAAGAAGTGGGCGGTTCTAACATTGTTTGCATTGCTTTGACCGCTTGTGTCGGCTTTTGTGGTGTCTTTAATACCGTTTTATTTAAGGCATTGATTTGTGTGGCGGACACAGACGTTATGTTTTCTGTTGACTGAAAGGTATCACAATTAGTCTCGTCTTCACCTCCTCTACAATCAACGCCTCCATCGCATCTCCAGTTGGGAGGTATACATCTGTGGTTATTGCATCGGAACCATCCCTCGGGACACGACATTGAAGCGCACCGCTCGACGTTCTGTAATAAATGTAAGGTTTTGTTAAATAAATGGTTTTTAAATAATATATTTGAGGACTGACTTCATCTGATTTGTCGCCGCAATCATCGGTTCCGTCGCACAACTGTTTTGTCAATATTTTTAACATTAATTTTTACTCAAAAACTTTGTATGTAATCTACACATAAGTCATACCCAGTGAGGGTGTGCGCAGATATTTGTCTCTTCGCAACTGAAGAAGTCTGGAGGACAGGTCACATTTCGTGGACACGGAGTGGGATGGCGTTCATCTGTAGCCATACCATCCTTACAATCGATGACACCGTTGCAGACTGTGCTGATAGGTATACATCTAAACATTGGAAAGTGATTCACAAATTTTAAGATATTTGGAAACAGAATTTTTATGTCAAACCTATTGTCAGCGCATCGGAACCAATCGTCGGGACAGTCAAAGTTCTTACAATTATTGGAGTCTTCATCTGAGTTATCTCCGCAATCATTCTCTCCGTCACACCTAAAATCAAATCAAAACTTTGTTTAAGACAATTGCAATCAATTGACCACTGATTACATCCAATTTGGAAGAGCGCACACATTAGTTGCGACACATTTGAATGCATACGGAGGACATGTAACGTTTCGAGGACAGGGATCCGGATGTAATTCATCAGATGCTTGTCCTGAAGTAATTTCATTTAGAATCGAAGAAATGTCATTTAACTCAATACATACCGTCTCTGCAATCAATAGTTCCGTCACAGACCTCTTCCATTGCAAGACAGGCGCTATTATTAGCGCAGGCAAACATATCCTCTGGACAGGGAGGGTATTCTAAGAACAATAGAACAAGGACCAATTAGCTACAATTCAAAGCGAAACCGTGGAAATATTGCTAGATTACCACAATCGCGTTCATCAGATCCGTCGCGACACTGTTTCTGTCGGTCACATTTAGCCGACTTTGTTATACAACGGCCCGAATCGCACCGGAATTCTGTTTTCTCATCACATTTGACATCAGCTTTGAGTCAAAAATAATATAAACTCTAATAAATAAAATGAGGTCTCCTTTGAAACTTACAGCACAT
Organism: Galumna obvia; assembly: GCA_034695785.1. Lineage (NCBI taxonomy): Eukaryota > Metazoa > Arthropoda > Arachnida > Sarcoptiformes > Galumnidae > Galumna > Galumna obvia. The sequence goes on along the minus strand of JAQFZM010002831.1, from coordinate 10,484 downwards.
GTCTTGGAATTCGTCGGATCCGTCGCCACAATCATTATCTCCATCACAAATAAGAGCTAATCAATAAAAAAAAGAATTACCATAAAATCTGGTCTTAAAATGAGCAAGACATGTTTTTAAATAAGACATAAAAGGGTTATTTTTAGTATATCTTAACTTATTTTCGGCCATAAATAGAGAACTAGTTTTGAAGAACTCAATCCTAATATAAATAAATCCATAAAAACTTATCGAAGAAGTGCTAAAAAACTACATTTTCTGAAAAGTTGTTGACATAAAGAGATGAATGAATTTTCGTTCATCAGATTAAGACATCATAACTATAGATAAGATCTTTAGTTTACTTTTTTTCCATAACTTTTCATTCGTTGAAGAGTTTAACGAATTTTAATTTTTTTAATCAATACTTCCTTAAAGTTATAAAAAAAATTATTAATGAAAAGTATTGCTTACATTCTGGAAGACAATTGCCGTTTTTGCACAGATAGTAGTCAGGGGGTCCGCAATGGACGGTCACATATTCCTCTTGTGATAGTGTCGATGATATGCAACAAAATAGTGACACAACAGACAAATAGAAACTGTTTTTTCCCCAAAAACAACAGACAATTAGAGAATAATATAATTAATTATTTAATTAATATAAGAATAAAAATCTTGGATTACATACCATTTAGAAGCCATTTGTAGAGTTCGGTCACTATTATTGTCGGACACAAAGACTAAGGAATTAATTTCTTTTGAAAAAAGAAAAGTTTCCAAACGAAGAGATGGTGTGCTCTGTCTAACAGAGAGACGAAAGGATAGACTGACTCTTAAAAGCGTTAGAAACAACTTGTGATGAAAAGAATCTCTGACTTACTTTTCAATGAAATAAGAGATTAAAAAATAAGACCGAATATAAACACTAATATTTTCGGCTAAATTAGTCACTTCGAGAGTGGAATAACCGCTAAATGTAATACAAATAATAAGAAAACTTTAAAATTGTCGATAAAAAAAATCATATACCGGTATAACAACACTACCGAACTGATAGGCACAGGCACTCAGCACAGGGTCTTCAGCACAGACAACACTCTGTGTTTCAGTTACCGTTAGAGTAAAGCAATTGAGACTTACTCTGAACTAAATTCTCTTTTAAAAAAGAAACGAAACGGAGAGAGAAATAGAACCAAAACTTAATTTTTTGCTCATTTTATTGATTAATGTATTTATAAGAAAAACAGTTCACCAGAAATATAGGACTCCAGCGATGACTTTAAAAACTAGTTTTTCTTAAATAAGTTCTCTTAAATTCGGAGTCAATTTTTTTTATTTACTTTTAGATTAAACAGAGTTTTGTTTCTTATGAATGAATGACTGATTTTGACTGACAGACAGTTCACACACACCACCACTTCTGTGCTCACACTTTGATTGACATTCACTTTAGTGTTGATGACTTGCTTTGCAAGAACTCACACAAACAAGTGGTGATGGCTTCACATCATATCTATGGCCAGAGGGGGTCATCAAATATATACCTAATTATTTCTCTAAATAACTTACCCTCACCATTTCCGCTTCTAATCCAATTAATTCTAATTATCTTGGTAGTCATTAAACAAATTTTAATTTTTAAAGTACCTTGGACCAAATGGAATTTTAGGGGAAACCCCCCTAAAGACGATTGTGTGCATCACTGACACAAAATCCAATTCTTAAATCAAAAGTATTAATTCGGTTAATTGGGAACACTTTGGGAACACTATTATTCATTGCAATCATTCAAATGATTCAATTGTTTTTATGCCACCAAAAAAGATGGTCAGGAGGGGGTCAAGTGGGGCTCAGGTAGGGGAGGGTCGACACCAACACTTTTAAACAGGTTTACTTACTTAAACATTACTAAACAAAATGATAAGAACTTAACTAGGAGAAACTAAAAATCTTATCTAATATTTGATAATTAACAAATGTAGCTTGCTCATCTCAAACAGAATTCAACGAATTTAGTTTTTTTATATAACGGGAGACTATTATTAATGGTGTTATGGATTATTTCAATGGAAATCTACAGTCAATGGTCTGAATGGTTACGCTCTGTATATAATTTGCAATTAGTATCGCATCAATCAATTAAATTATAATAAAATTAAAGCAATTTTTGCATAAAAATAAATTTACTGTAAATTTACTGATAATTTGTTTCATTACTTATTTGATAATAAATTGTTAATTGATTAAAAAAAAGTTATTTTTTACTTATTTTTCAGTTAATAATAAAAACTATAAAAACAATTAATAGTTCTATTGATCTGTAGTTCAATGAAATTTGCTTTTCCTCTAAACGGAACAGTAGTTTCTTAAGCCGTTTTGCCGTTAAGTGTCTCAATGGTGCAAAAGGAAAGCCATTCTTATGAATGGAGTCCAGGGAAATGTTTTATACAAAATAACAGAAGAGTAAAGAAAACGATTAAATTAAAAACAAAGAAAATATGAAAACTATTTTTCAAAATAAGTTAAGAAATAGAATTCAAAACACATTTCATATTGAGTTCAGAGACAGAGAAAGACTCGAAATATATTTATTATATAATAATAATAATAATGTGGTGTTCTTTCAGTTAAAGGGCCGGCAATTCATAGGATAGTCTCACATAAGAGAACAAACATTGAGAGGTTGTGTCGATGAGTAGACCAAATGATACAAAATATAATCAAATACTTGAATAAAAACTGTGCAAAAAACAGATTCATATCTAATTCTTGGAAATAAGTTATTCGAAGGGAACCACTGATACCACTGTTGACACTCAACAGCCCACTAATGGATCCGAGACTTCCTGGGACTAACCGGAAGTATTTTAATGTTCTTCTCTTCGATCATTTCCTCTAACTCTGGCCGAAGTGCTTCAGGAAGTATTGTTTTTGCCTTTTCAAGAGCCTGTCTTTCTATAGTCTGACCCGTTTCCAGTTTCTCCATATGAAAGGCCAGACCCATACGTTTCAATACTTCGATGTCGTCGTGTATTTCAAAAGTGTTGTCAAAATTAAAGAGATATTCGGTTTTGTCGTTAGAAATACTGCAATCAATGACTGTCTTCTTCTCTGTATTAACGATAATAAATGGTAGAGAAATGAGTGCATTGACTGCGGGCACAGAACCCATAGATTTGTTGCGTTCTATTAATTGTTTAAAAGCAATTTGTTGTAATAACAGATCCCTGAGCTGTTGCTTCTTAACGTTGATCCGTTCCATACGTTTTTCCCGTTCGCCCTCTAATTCGAGGCACTCCTGAGCGGCATTAGTGGGAAGTCCTATCCATTTAATCTCTTTTTTTTCTTTGGATATTATATTCATTGCCATTAAGACATTGAGGGCGTCATAAACTCTACGCCTTATGTTTTTTTGGTCAAAAGGTTCTTGGTCGCCGGGAAGGTATCCGCCCTGAAAAGCGGCTCTACTTGCGATGGGGTCTGAGCTAAACTCAGCGACTAATTCATCGGCCACTTCGTTATAAGTGGTCGAACCCTTGAGCTTCACTTTTTCACAGACCTATCAATTGATAATCAAATGGTTTAAACTAATGTTTCAAATATGAAAACAATGCAAACAAAGAGTCATTTGTTTTGTTTCTATTTGTTTGTTATGCAAAGAGAAGACAGACTTTTAACTATACCTTCATTGAGAAATGTCTTAACCCTTTGCCAGTCTTTGGGTCCTGTTTACGACGTTTGGGCGGCGGTGCGATCGTATCCATATTGAATTGATTGAACTGATTAGTGGCCGCACCAATCAATGAGGCGAATGCGTTCTGTCGAGACATCGAAGACCGCGATGACGAAGACATGATTGAAGGCGTGAACTGATTGGTTGCCTCACCTATCAGTGACGCCAATGGATTGGATCTGGACATTGATGACGGCGACGATGAGGACATTATCGACGGCGTAAACATCTAAAGCCTATTCTGATGTCTGACTGCCGTCTGTCGACTCATACCTGACTTCTGCACACTTTTAGCGCCAATTCAAGGATAGCTCTCTTTTTCATTTATTGACTTTTCACGTATTATAACACATAATATTTTGAACAAATGTTTCTTAATATTTGTAATGTGTTGTCTGCTAATACATAAATGACGGTCTACTCATTTTTTGTCCAAAGGGTTAATGAGAGGGTGAGTCAGCTCACGATCATTAAAATAAGGAAACAAAGGATCACAATTTGTGTACGTTATTAGTTAATTGCTCTAACATTTGAACAAATAGTTTAAATTCTTTTTGTAAACTTTAAACAAACTAGCAAGTTCATATCTACAACTTAATTTAACTTAAAACTTTAGAATATTAACCTTGGTCTATATTTAACCACATATACTCTTTAAAAAAGACATTAAAATTAATGAATATCTAGGTACATTTTCTCTTGAATGAGCAAGTTAACAGTTAATGTTAATGTTAGTTAAAGGTTAAAAGTTAAATGAGCAAATCAAATTAGTTCTCTAAAAGAGAGCTTGGTATTATTTTAATGAGCATATAATTATCAAATTAATAGAAATCTGTATTCCAGGAAACCTATCCCTTGTTGTTCGTTGTATACGTTGTGCCCAACCCTAACATGAGTTAGTGTGAAATGTTTATGATAGTAGTGTGCAAATGAGAAATGAGCAAGGTCAATAATTTAAAGATCCGGTCATTTCTATTGAGATATTTTTAGGCTAAACTCAGATCACTTTACTATATATTGTGAGCCCAACCTTAAGGCCAGCGAATAGTTGTTTGGTTTAAATATTTCATAAACAAAGTTTTCACAACATTTAAACACTGTATTAGAGTTTGTCCTAAAAACTAACCTTATCTCAAATACCTCACGATTAGAGAATGTACTCGAATCTATTTTTTTTATTTACCACTTATATTATCTTTTTCTTTGATTAATTATGATCATGGTAACTAAATATTTGGCAAACATTTAAGGAAAGATTAAATTAATTTGAATTACACTTTAAATGATCAGGGTAGTTGTAGTTGTATTATAAATGTTAAACTAAATGAACATGCAAACATCAAATTTAATTAAATTGCTCATTGAAAAAGTTGCTTACTGCGAAACTGAGCTAATTAGCCACTTGTTACTTTTGTGTAAGCATGAATGATTTGATAATGACCATGCTCATTTGTCAACACTATATTAAAGATGATTTATTCTTAAAGAAAAACCATTTCTTTAACTTCAATGACATTCACTTTAATTGATGACAAACTTTAAAATAATTATTGAAATATATTTAAATGTTTTTTATATTTGAATGCAAAGCGCAGTCCCTTAAAAGTCATACTCTATTAGGAGTGGTATTCCTAAGATCGCACCACAACTGACATCCAACACATCTACAGTTCGGCTGCCGTTATATCGAGAACTCTATATAATAGAAATAAGAACTCAATAATTGTTTAGTTCACAGACAGCAACGGGTGAGCGATAGTCAAGCGCTGAGCGCACCTTCACTCTAGTGATGAGTGTTTCCAACTAAAGAACTAAACTTTTAGTGAAGAAAAACAAAGAATTTCTTATATTTTTCTTTTAAAAAAATCATTTGAATTATCAATAAAATGACAAAAAGTCTATTAATTGGAGTAAAATTTTTTATAATGTTTTAAGTTTTGAGAAACAGTTTTGTTGAGAGGTTTAAGTGAAGTGAAGTGAATGCCGTCTTCAAGTTTGCCGTCACCTCAATCGCCAGTGGATAGTGTGGCGGCCACTGGACATCACCACCTCTCCAATAATGAGAACAACTCTGAGAGCGCTTCACCGGACACAAGACTCGAATCACAGACTTGCACTCAAAGGTCAACACCCAAACAGGACTCATGTGATGCACCGGAATGTGAGGTACGGATGTCGGCACCAAATCAAGAGACTGAGAAATACAGGTCAGAGAGTGGGGGACAACAAAGAGTGCCGCCACTGTCACCCCAGTCGGCGGCAAAGGCAGCGGTGGCGGCACTCTCTGTGCACAGGAGTGTGAGCCAAGACGTGCATCAAATGCAAACTCAATCATCATTTCTGATGCGGTTTTCATCGCGTTTGCGGATGAAGTCTCGTTTGGTTTGCTGTATATATTTCATAACAACATTTTTATCGCTATTTATATTAGTATTGATTGCAATCATAATATTCTTGTATTGGAAGCCAATAAGTCGTGCGATTATTATCGACCAAAACATTGAACAAAAAGGTATTGATTTTGGGATCAAATAAAATAAAATGCGGACAAAAAACAACACAAGAAATACACAAAATAAGTATAAAAACAAAAAACACACTAAACATAGAATACCCCCGAAAATAGTGGAAAAGTAAGACTATTGCCTCAACTCAAACATTAAACAAATACCTCTTTTAGTTAAAAGGATTAGTTGTGAGACACGGAATGAGAAGTGTTTTCTTGTAGACCAGATGTGCGATACAATCAATTGAGAACATTCTATATGTATGGTCTGATAGCACAGCACCAAATATTCTGAAAAATTGTTCGCTTGAGTATGTCGTGCATAACACCGGAGAACACCACCTCATGAGTCACCAAGGTGGTCATACTCCTTGTCTATTATCCAATTTAGAATAATATTTCAAAGTTACCATGCTGCCTTGAAAGTTGCATTTGTAGCCAGGTGTTCGCCAATGTGTACTTGGATAGAGTATATCCTCACTAATGTCATTGATTGAAATGTGCAAGGTTAATTTTAAAAGTTTATTCTAAAATAGTGAAAAACAAATGCTTTTAGCGATCAATTGATTCAAAAGTAAGAAAAGAAGGAATACCTTATCTAATACCAGTGCCGGCGACACACCATAAGTGCCATTTGTATATCAATACTCTTAAACGACATACACTTAGAACAGGATAATTCTTATTTGATTCCCAAGATTAAGGTTTTATCTAAGTTTTATCTTGGTAATGCTCTCAACATTTTTGTAGTAATGATCATGGAACAAATGCCAAGAGCTTTATTTAAAGAATGATCCTTCAGAATCGATTACTATTAATTTGAAGCCTAATGTCTAAACATAAATAAATTAGCAAGCTCATTCAATTTAGACGATTCCAGTGATGGGTACATCCCTTTCCCAAGAAATGTGTTAAAGCGATTGCTTAGAATAACTTTACTCATTATTAAGCACTACTATTCTCCTGGTAATATAAATAGAGGATCTTGAATAAATGATCATTAGTTCAATGTAAAATTAGTTTTACAAGGCTATTACTACCGAGGCATAGTTATATGAAAGATGGATCTTGTTAATTTATTTAATTGAAGAACAGACTATTAATGTTTAGTTGTTGTACTTATAATATTAAATATAAATTTTTATTCTTGCTAATTTTTATGCTAAATATCAGACAAGCTAAAATATTGACTTTAATATTATTTGTGCACTAAATTAAGCCATGAAAATTTAATTTAGTATTTTGTACTTGTACATTTCGCAACACTAATATTGAGAATTTAATTAGTGTTTGGATTGAGAACAGAATAAATATATTATTAATAAAAGGAAATATTCTTTGAGTTCTGTTTAAATATTAATCAAAAATTTATTCTTAACTAAAATAAATTGTCAATTTTGATAAAATGAACTTGATACTATATAAACTTTCCCGTTTTATTAATTCTTGGATATATAATTTTGAATGAGAAAGTTAAATTTAGAACTTAGAGCTTTAATGGAAATGAGCTTGATCGTTTTATTGTATAAATTGTTTTGATGATAATTTATATTATTTTCTTTACCTTTTAGTTAATACTATGAGAAATAAAGTGAACGAAACATTTGGAGTGAACTCGAGTTTGAAAATCTGCTAAACTATTATCTATTAAAATATATATATGAAAGCATTGAATCAAAAACCAAGAGTACTATTGAAACAAAGAATTGCAGACAAAAACATTTTGTTTTCATTATTTATATAATATTTTCTATTGTTTTAAGTACTTCTAAAGAATTTCTTTTTTTGAAACAATAAAAATGAGTGCTTTTAAATCAGTTGTGAAGTACCTAGATCATTTGAAAATGTGATGACTAGCTTAAAGTTTGAACAATAATCATAATAATAAAGATTTTTTACTACCAAGATAAATTTTTTATGAACAAACTTAGGTTAAAATATAATCAGTGAAAAGTATAAAGTTATTTTATAGTAGCAAGCACATTTTATAATAAAAAGTTTACAAATTTTATGAATAATTTTCTGATAAAATTAGCTTACTATTAAATAAATAAAGTAGCATATCTAATTAAATATTTTGATGTTTACTAGTTAATTAGTGGCAAAACTATTCTAGATTAGTGACAGACCATTCATCCATGAATAAATGTTCAACAATGTATGAAATAAATTATAAACTTGCAAGACTGACTTTCATTTTAATATGATTAGTTTTTGCATCAAGGTTAACTATGACAAGTTAATTAATGATGTAATTTATATATTCTATTTTTAAACAAGTTAATTCTGGTTTCATAAATTATTAGATAATTTAATTCGTTGTTATATTAATCAAAATTTTTATTTATTTATTTATTTTCTAATTTTATTTCATATAAAAAAATAAAGAATATCCTAATATGAAAATGTACAAGCTCATATATTTATAGATAAAAATCCATAATTAATTTTTTTAATTAAAATATAATCTTGGTTAAAATTTAAATCTTGAACTCTATTGATTGCATTAAATATAAATAGGATTAACTTATTTAAATAATGTTCTTGGTAAATTTGTAGATAGAGATGTTTTATTCATAGTTAAATTAATTTATTCAGATCAATTAAAATATTAAATGATTTTTAAATGTTAAGAACATTACTAGGTAAATTGATGCTGGTAAATCTCTGATTGAATAAATATTACATTGATTATGTTGACATAGGTTAATAGAGCAAGATGACATTTCATTTAAAACTTAGTATTAATATTAAAGTAAATAATATGAACCGAATTGAATGGCATTAAAAAGAATATGTCTTTCATTCTGTTTGTATGACAACTGCTCTGAAAGACTTCAAGACTTTTTTCTTTTCGTATTCTTTTCTTTCAAATCATTTGGGATTTTATCCAATTTTTAAGCTTTTTATGTGTTTTTCTCGTCGTTCAGTAAAACCACATCTAATCACAAACTGGACTTAAAAATAGTTTTTCTAAGCGTAAAGTTGTTCGCATGAAATACACCATAAAATTCAATATAAACCTATTATCTGTCCTTTCAAAGAAACTTATCCTGTGGAGAGTTTGAATATCTTGTAAACGGAAAGAGCTAGATTACTTTTAAAATGCTATTTTAGAGTTCATACGTGGTTTCCCATACAATATTGATAAGTATTACATGATTTGAACAAGGTTGATTTGAGAGTCTTATATATTATAACAAGAATCGATATAAGAGAAACCCTTAAATATTTTTTTACAAAACTAACCTAGCTCTTTCCGTTTACAAAACATTCAAAATCTCCACAGGATAAGTTTATTTTGAAAGACTCGATATTTTATGACTACTATCAAAGTGTAGGGCTCTTAATATTTGTGGTTCTTTTATTGATTGGGCAAAAGTTGAGCTTGTTAACAATGAAAGAGAAATGTATAGAAAACCCTTATTTATTAAACTTTTCAATTGAATTTCCTTATAAGTTATAACGAATATCAAACTTATCTTTTACTCAATTTTATGTCAATTTTTTTATATCTTTTTTCCCCTAAATTTTGGTCTCAAACTATTTGAAGCAGTTTTTGATAAAAAAGAAATCAAAGGAATACTCTTTTTCTCAGAAATTAATTTTTCGGAAACAAATTTGATTTCAATAAAAAGTTTGCGTTATTTTTCTCTAAAATTCTTTATTACAAACATTAGTCTAATATTGTGGAGCTATAAATCAAAAGTAATTTAGTTTTGGGCTAATATTCTGCGCATAAAAAGTTCATTAATTCATTGAAGCAAAAGATTTTTTCGTGAGATTTTTCAATCTTTCAATAGTGAAGGATTAGTTTCTAGAGTACTGGCTTTTGACAAACAAATTATGTAAACTCTTATTACTCAGAATTACTCAAAACTAGATTTTAATCGATTTTTAGGACAGAATCGAAGACAGAGTTAAACATCATATATAAGAAGTTGAATAAGAAATTCATTTGACTTTAGGGCAGATAACGATTGGAAAGACTCGAAAAAATTATTATATGAATTCAATTCTGATAGAGAAGAGGGATATGAGTGGGTTAGACAGCAAAGAGATATACGGTAGAGGAAAAAACTATGTGAGGTCGCTTAAACCTCTGTAATTTTTGAATGGCTCAATGGATTTTCAAGCAGTTTTTGTTAAAATAATCTAGAATAATTAGAATTTATAAAATTTTAAATACAATATATTTGAGTAAAGACAAAATTATTTTTTACTTGAAAGTTTCATAAATTTGAAAAATTCAGAAATATTGGT
>JAQFZM010002830.1:0-12453 GCA_034695785.1 Galumna obvia | reverse complement strand
GTTTTTAAGCAATTTTGGGTCATTTTCAAAATACCCCCCCCCCCCTTATACCCCCCCTTAGCTCGGACCAAACTACCCCCTTTTATACCCCCCTTGGACCTCGGTCTTTTGCCATCCCTGGTTATAATGGATGTTGTTGTACAAATGTGGTGGACATAAAGAGTATATAAAGAGTTTTGGATCTAATGAGATAAATTAGGTTTTGGTTTGTTTTTATTAATTACAAAATAACTCTAATATAAAGAATTGTTTAAAATAATGGGTGACTAAAAAATTAATAATTTGTTAATTATGTTAAATAGATTTTTATTTCCAGCAAAAGTTATATAAGAAATAACCTTGTTTAAAATTCATTTTATTTACTTATACCGTATACTCTGTTTGTTATGAAGGGGCAGATGTCAGGGAAATCTGTTCATTACTTACAAAGTTTATAATAGACAAAAATGACATTTTTTATTCATTTTATTAATATTTATCAAATTTTACTTCAAAATTACCCAATTCTTATCCCCGAAACAGAATATTATGGTTAAAATTTATAAAACCTCTATATTTTAGGTTGAAAATATGGCTATGCAAGGTTAGGTTTTGAATAAAATTTTACAAACTTATATTTTTCGGAAAAATAAATTTCAAGGAAATGATAACATTTCAAAATTATAGCATTTTATTAATTTTTTACTTAATTTTTTCCTTTTTTTCAACAATTTTTTGCCAATTCTTTTCCTATCCCTTGAAGGGAGTGCCTCACTTTTGGCCGCGGGGGGTATTTTCAGTATTTTTCACTCTAGGGAGTGTTTTGGGATACCCCCTAATGGCCATTCCTGATATTATATCTTTTCATTGAAGTGATGACTACTAAAATGATTTGCACTTCCAGTGAATGTTTAATCATATTTCACATAAAATGGTCACAATTTATACAAATCTCTTAATATAGAAATGGATTTCAAATGTAAAATATATTCAAATGTTAACAAAATATTTTGAGTTGTTTTACATAAGAAGAGGTCAGAGTTAGTGTTAGAATTGATGATAAACTCTTTGGAATATCAGTCCGTTTAATGTCAAGACATAAATGCGAAGATTGCTATCAAATAAATAAAACTCAGAATAAGTTAGTTCTTATGTGAAACAACTTTTTTGATTGAAAAAGTATTAAAACTAGAGTTGAGAAGAATAGAACGCAATTTTCGCAAAAATAAAAGCTCAGACAAAAACTAAGTGATGCCCCGTAAGTGTCAATCGTTTGACTTTATAGTTGTGCGCCAATTGAAACAACAATACTCTCGAGAATTATACTCGACTTTTAAAAGCTATCGTTGCTTTCCTTTCATCTAATCTTCACTCTAACAAACTTTTTTTTTCTTTAAATCTCTCGCTTTTTGTTGGCATCACTCGATCCCAAAAAAGAGGTGAATCTCTGCTCGAAATAACTTTAATATTGAATTATAGCGTCTTTTCAAGAATGAAATTTGCATTTAAAGAGAATTCCTTTGAACAACAAATCTCTCTCTCTCTCTCTCTCTCTCTCTCTCTCTCTCTCTCTCTCTCTCTCTCTCTCTCTCCCTGCTTTCATTGATTGAGTCTCCCAATCAAATATGATTTATTACCAGATTTGGCAGAAGTCGCGCAAAAATAAATATTTAATCGAAGGACTAATGCTTTTATTAAAAACTGAAACATTAATGGAAGTGAAGTACTCTCTTATTAAACATTAAATTCACTAAAATTTCAATTTTCTATTTAAATGATTTCAATATTTTTAATTTAACTCTTTTTAAATTAAAAATTCGTATTTACTTCAATACATAAAAACTTGGAAAATAGAGTCAATAAATAAGTTATTCTTTGAATGAAAGGATAAACAAAACAAATCATTTGTCAGTCATTAAATGTCAATAATTTCAACTTTTGATTCATAGCAAAACAAAAACAATAAATTCTCGACAAAGAATTTTATGATTAAAGGATTGTAAACGAAACGATACATAAAACAAGTTATGATCATTTTTGAGAGAAATATCAAAATATTTGAAAGTAAAGTCAGTGAAACCATTTTTTTAAAAAAAGACAAAAAATATAAAATGTTTTGAGATTTTGTTTTACACTTTTATTATCGATTGAAAGGGAAACTCAAGTAATGTCTAAAAAAATATAAAATTGTAATAAATTTATGTTCAGACAAATGAAAATATTGTCAAAATGACAGCTTATTTGACGGCTGACACTATTTCCAGAAGTCTTTTTGACTTCGAGTGCAAATACAGTTAGTTATGGTTAACGTTAACTTAAAAAGTTTATATTTTGACCATAGAATTAGCATATTGTCCTATAAAACTCCTTTTAAACCATTTTCTCAAACCACTTTCAAAACCCCTCCAAAACAAACCTCTCTTAATATCTGGTGTTATTAGTGATAGAACTTAATCCTCAGTCTCTTCTCTTACTCTTTCTTTGACTTCAATTTAAATACTCAAAGAAATTGCAAAACATATCGAAATATTTAACTCCAAATTATTTTTTAAATAAAAAATTAGAAAATAAAAGATAACTTTTGGTAAATTTGTAATAAGAAGATTATTTTGGATTTGATCAAAATGTGAGTAACAAAAACTCTTAGCCTAAGATCATAGGAATAATTAGTTGTATAAAGTTTTAATTAAAAAATATATCAAGTCCAATTTTTTCAAATATGATTACATTTATTTGTTATAAACTAATTAGTTGTCAACTATTTTTCTATATGTTTACTACTATTGATAGTTTGAAAATTAACTAGATTATGTTGATCTTAACAATATCTATGTTTAGTATATCAATAGAATGAAAACCTATAATAATAAAACTTAGATTATATCTCAACAAAACCAACAAAATATCTAATAATAAACTTAAGATATGATTACTTTTATAGTATTGTTATGTTGTTATCAGAAATATAATTAGAGTCATAAAAATGATGTCAAATACAATAGAAGGATATAAACAAAAATACAACAAAACTGCAATTCATTTGGAGGACCGTTTGTTTACACATCTTATTAGCCATATATAAATGAAGACATGAATGAACGAAGACTTCACTCGACTTATAAACAATTCATTATAAGTATTGCAAAGTATGGACAGTCTGTAAAGATTTGGCAAATAGAAAGCTGTCATCACAGCTATTCATCCCTTTTATAAATATATCTTTAAATTAATAAAAGTGCCATAAAAGAAGCCATTCAATGAACTATCATTGAAATTAACTTTGAAATGCAAGCATGGACATTTAAAAGTTCATATTAATACAAAAATAAACATTTTATTCAATAATAATATATTAATTATTTATAATAAAAGTTTATATTTATTAAAACAATTGAAATGACTTTTTATGAAATTATTTGGAAAAAGTCAATTGTCAGAGATATGTACGATCAGTGTTTGGTCATTGTATGGACATTGTATGGACAATGGATGGTCAGTCAATTATATTAGACTGAATTAGAGATACTTTGTTCACTGACCTAATCCATAGAAAATTTGCAGTAAATTCAGTAAATTTTGGTAAACTTTCCCCGAAGTAATACTATTTGTGTGAGTCGTGTATTGATGTAAAGTCAGGAAATCAAAGAGAAGGCAATCCCGCGTCAGTCAATCCAATTATTTGTTTGGGACTACCATTGAAGTCATGAGTGGTGACAGTTCTGATTCACTTTCGAATACAACTCATTGACATTCTGTGGCCGAAAAACTGACAAAAGAAAAGGAAAGGCCTTCACATAAAACTCAAACAATTGTGAGCTGAGGGTATGAATTGGGTATGAATTGGGTATGAATTTCAAAGATAAAAATCGCAACCAATCCTTACTTGGGTTTCAACCATTACTTGGAATTTGGATTACATTTGATTTTTAGGGCATAACAACAAAAAAGACTTAAATCTAAGCATTTGAGTGAAGAAACTTCACAAAACATTCAAACAATTGCTTACAATTTACTGATTTCCAAAACATTTTGTGTTCAATGAATTCTTTGCTCTAATTTTATTTAACAACTCTTTTATAGATTTGATTGAGTTTTGTTGTTGTCTTTGATTTCAACTCATTTCTGGAGTGGAGTTATCCGACAAATAATTCAATTTGAGTCCAAAGATTTGTCGGACAAACGACTTCTTCGAAGATCTATTATAAGATGAGATGTCTTTGTATAAGTAAAGACGCATTGCATTAAAGATTAACTGATAATAGACTCAATCGTATCAAAAGGAGCACAACTCCACTTCAATTACAAATAAAATGAAAGGAATTGAAAACCAATAAGAATTGATTAACAGTTGGCCAACGAGTGCTCCTCTTCTCTGTCCGCTCCTATTTCTTATCGGGAAATGGATTTACAAAAAATCATTGATTAAAAGTTTCTTCATTTAAATCACAAAAAAACCAATACTTGTAATCAAATTAAATTAAGTCATTCATTACAACATTTGCCGATATTTGCAGACAATTCCAAAATCATTACTTTTAAGAGTATGTGAGTCAGTATAAGACAAACCAAACTTTCAAGTAGTATATACATTAAATACATTTAGTATTTGATAATTTGTATGTTTAATGTATGGTTAAAATGTATGGTTTTGTTGTAATTAAATCTAATATTAAAATTATTACTTAAATATTAATTTATTCCTAAAAATAATAAGAATCGAAAAAATTATAACTCAAAAAACTAGAATAAAATATCATTAATAATACTGAAAAATCCTTCTAGATTATTATATCAGCACAAATAGCTTATTTTAAAGCCATCTTGAAGATCACATTCAGTTTTAATTATACTGGTATCATTTTAAATATAAACTCCTTTATTATTAAAATCAAATTGATCTAGTTGATAAGGTATCTATAATTTTATTAAAATATTAGTTTTTGTAAACAGAATTTAATAAATATCCAGGTCTACATAAAATCTAGGGGTTAAAAGAAAAATAGGAATTTAGAGATTTTGTGCAAATATTAATGAAACTTCGATTTCTTTGTACACAACACTCATCTGATTCATCAGTGGATCCAATAATAGTTGAGTCACTTATCGATAGAGAAGAGCAGAGAATAATGTTTTGAATTCAAAGTTAAGACCTTTAATGCAATGCAAATCTGTGCGAATTCATTAATGCCAGCGACAGACAGAATAGACAGTGACTTAAATGGATGCTATTATAATAGGCTCACGAATGACATAATATTTTTTCTTTTCCTTCTGTCTCTTCCGTCTCTACTCTTAAATAATATCTCATTTGAATAAATATTTCTGTTTTTCAATCTTTTGCTCTCTTTTTAAGAATGGATTCAAATATTAGATAAATGTTGAATAACTTTAAAATAAATTTTATTGTCTTAATGTCTGCACTCAATATTATTTTGGAGCCCTTATTCTTATTTTAAAAATAATAAAATGACCTCTCCTTTAGTCCTTTAGTTATTTTCAAATAAAATGCAAATTTTCAAAACACATATCAGTAGAAACAAAAGTTTAATCTTTTAAACTCTTATCTAAAGAAATATTAATTAAATAAATGTTAAATAAATTTGTGATTTTCAACATTAAATCAATTTAAGGCATTAATTGAAAGAAAGCAAAACCCAAATAAACTAAACTAATAGTTATTTTTCAATTATTTTTAGTTAATATCTTTCTTTTGTGTGTATTGTTTTACACGAATTAATTGACTTTAATGTGACATCAAATGAATTTTAGAATAAGATTTTAGTCTATAAATAAAGACCATTAATCTTATTCTTTGTGACACAGAATAAAGAATACAATTAATTGTTTGAAAAAGAATACTCCATCAGAAGAGCTCTAATGCTTTGCGTAATATCATATACCCGTTGGTATACAAGTATTTTATAGCATTTGAATTGTTCACAAGAATTTGTGACAAATCCTACGATCAATACAAGTATTAAATGCAATGGAAGTAAAAAAATTGAATCGATATTTCTTTAAGAAAAAAAGGCATACATTTCAATGCAATCGCTATAAATTGTTTACCAAATATATGATAATTTTAAAGAGAATTCCCTTTCCTTTTCTCTAAAAATAAGAATTTTCTATTTCTGAAATCCCTTTCCTCTAAACGTAAAACTGAATTGTATTTTAATTTTAGAAAATGTATTTGAGCAAGATAAAAGGCTATAAACAGTATTTGCAATTTTATGTAAAACTCAACCTTTAAATAAAAGAAGACTTTTGTTGTTTTTTAATATTTTCAAATGAAATGGTTTTCAAATGGTTTTCAAATACTTAAAACAACTTTAAAACAATGTTCCAAACATATCATAAACATAACAAGTTGTTTAATCAAGTTAAACAAAAGAATTTAAAAAACTTTGCCTAGTCTCAAATCACAAATTCTTCTCAAAACCTTTTAAATTGGAAAACTTTCATTATGGTCAATTAGCTAATATAATATACCGATTTGATAGCCTTTTATTTATGTTTGTCTTATTATTGTTTAAAAGAAAGTTTTTGAGAAACATTCGCACAAATATTTTTCAGTTCATGAAGAGAACCATTGAATCCTTTGAAAAAGATTTCGAAAATTTATAATAGGCTTCACATAGAGAATGGGTAAAGAAAGTACCTTTTTTAAGAGCCCTACTTTCATTTGCTTCATAATTATTTATTGAAAATAGTCCTTGCTAAAATACTTATAAATAATGATTTTGAAATTTTTTAAAGTGGAATAAATCTAAGAATTTTGTTCAACAATTTTGATTTCTAACAAAATTTAAAAGAAATGAACCAAAAAATAGATAAACTTTTGTGAAATCACTTGTATTTCGATTTACTTTTAGTGAACATTTAGTCGATTAAATGTAAAATGTTTTCGATCACTAAATTGAATCACTAAAAGGACAGTTCAGATGAAAAGCTTAAAACTTCGATAATAAAAAGCTTTGATGTATCCCTTCGAGGACTGACTCACAGAATGTCTATTTGTGTGACCTTTTAATTGAATTAAATGAGTCCCAAATAGAGAACATTTGGTCGAAGGGATAGAGAACTCAATTATAGTATAAGCGATGATTCATTCGATTCTATGATTTTGTAGGAACCGATGGTAGTGGGTGTGTCTCAATAATCGGTTGCTGTGGTCGTGACAGACTTTCAAAGCCAACTTTCCATCTCAATCACTGATTCTTTTCATTCTTATGGCACTTCCCCTCAACTCTGGCAGTAATTTAGTGCGTGTTTCACATTAAACCGGTTACAAAAAATTATATAATATTTCTAACTATAAAACAGTTTTCAAATAAACTTCTTTGAAGTTGAAGTGGTTTTGTGGCACAAAAATACTGAAAATAAATTCATATAACTTTTATCTAAACCCCTATTTATTTTAACACAAGAATTCATTTTTAAAGACAATCTCTCTCTCTCTCTCTCTCTCTCTCTCTCTCTCTCTCTCTCTCTCTCTCTCTCCCTTTCTCTCTCTAATATGTTTGTCAGACAATCCTCTCATTTATCTCAATTTTGAGCGGATTTGAAGAACAAAAACGGATAAAAACTTTAATATAACAATCGTTGGCTACAAATAACATCAACTCTTCCCAACTCATAAACTAAATAAAGGATCTGTTCTGTTCTCTTCTGTTCTGTTCTGTTCAATATCAATACGCAGAGGGTTGGGTGGGTTTGTCTAACTTCAAGAGTTACTCTCAACATAAAGTGAAGCAAAGAGTGATCTTTTATAAAAATTTGTGGCACAACCACTATTGGGTCACATTTTGTTCACAGAAAGTATAGTTTATGCGGTGCCATATATTTGTCGAA
Organism: Galumna obvia; assembly: GCA_034695785.1. Taxonomy (NCBI): domain Eukaryota; kingdom Metazoa; phylum Arthropoda; class Arachnida; order Sarcoptiformes; family Galumnidae; genus Galumna; species Galumna obvia. The sequence goes on along the minus strand of JAQFZM010002830.1, from coordinate 4,623 downwards.
CCACTTATATTAAGTGACTTATTCTATAAAAAATAATGTAATCAAAAGAAGACTAAATAGAATCAGAAAAACTTCAAATCAAACAAAAATGTATAATAGAGTAGAAAAGAGTCGAAGACCTAAGAAAACAAATTTAATTCTTATATTTATAGAACCAAAACAAATAAGAAATGAGAAAACAAATAACAATTTGTTTGCAAATATTATAGGCCTTTCATATGTCGTTTGTGACCATTAAGTCCTTTTACTTATTTAAATAAAAAATTGTATTCAAACATTTTATTTATAATTTTCACTTATCTTTTAAAAGACTTAATCTATTCTTAAATTATTTAAATTAATTATATTTTATTCTCATTTAATGTTTTTATCATAAATCAAATTATTTGAAATTATCATAATTTCTAAGAATAATAACAAAAACTTTATACCAAATTATAAAAAAGTCGAGTCTTTAATATGCAAAACAACTATGAGTTAAAGAGAATGAATGTTCAAAAGACTGTTTACTTTAATTAAGTTATCTTTGAATTTAAAGAACATTCGCTTTTCATAACCAGACGTTTACTGAGAAAACAGTTTTATTCGGAAAAATAATATTTTCATTGAATTAACTTCAGATCAATTGAGAGATAAAAGTACTGAAAGAAATAAGAGATAAAAGTCAGTGTTTTAACTGAAACTTAATTCAAAATAAGAATAAAATGAAGTTTTCTTATAATTTTTCAAATATTTTTCTCATCAAAATTTAATCAATTCATACGAAAATTGAATATTGAATTGAATTCTCAGAGTTTCGAATAAAAGAAAAAAAAAGAAGTTTTCCTTAAAAATCAATTTGAAAACCAAACGAATGAAAAATAGTGGAAAAACGGGAAAATCTATCAAAAGAAAAATAAACAGAATTGCATTAACTTTTTTCAAATCCAAGAGAACTCCTATTTTATGGAATGTTGCGTTTTGTATCCATTAGATTTTGTGTAACTTTCGAATCTATGCAATATTTCATTGATAAACACATGTAAAGAGAAGTCTTGGGCAAACATTTTCAGTTATCTAAATGCAGACAAAAACATACATTGCATTGCATTGCTTTGCACAGTACTGAACAGCACAGCATTGCTCACCATTTCTTTACTTTTTCATATCAGAAGCAAAAGAATCGAAATAACTTTGGAATCGAATTGATTTTATCGGAAATTTTGTATATCAATGGAAATACATTTTGACTTAAATAAAACATTTTTTATGAAACTTTGAATTTCTATTAAAATGAAAACATATTTTTTAATTCTTTGAAATTGTGGTCGAATTCAAAATTGAAAACATTGTTTACTCGAATCAATTCAATCTCAGCATTAAATTGAATATAAAAACAATTTTAAGGAAAAGATTTCTATTTGAAATTTATAATTCATATACTATCATGATCATTTTCTCAAAGGAAAATAGTGAAATCAAACAAAATTTCTCACTAAAAGTGCAGTTTTTAATATTTAGCATAAATTTTAGGAAATTATTAGAGGTTTTTATTGAATTTTTTTGAGAAAATTTTATCAAAATTAGGAATTTTTAATCTGAAAAATTCAAATTTAAGAGGTTTTTACTGATAGTGTCGTCGGTACTGTTTATGTGATTGGAAGCCCTAAGTTATTGCATTCACGGTTTGTAAACATTGTTCACTCTATTGAATGGCTTTTGTTTTAGAAGATAAGATAAAAAAGGTTTTGAGTGAACTCTATTTTAGCTAAAGTTATAGTTTTTCATTGAAATTCATAAATTCAATATTCAAAGACTGAAAAGATATCAATTTAAAGATAATCGACACAAACAAACAAAAAATATATATAAAAAATAAAATAAATATTTGCATAAAATTTAATTATAGGTAATAATAATAAAATTGCAAAATAAGTAATTTTATAAATAAGGATATTTTGATTGTTACAATAAGACTCTTGTATTTATTTATCATAAATGTTATGATTGAAAATAATATGAAATGAGTGAAGTGAGTGATTGTCAAATAACATAAATGAGTTGCAATAATATGCACTTATATAACATGTTTGCTGACCCAACCCAAAGCTAGCCTTTACTTTAGTAGAGAATAACTGGCACTTTCTGGTATTAATGCCGTCAAATTCTGTGCCAAAAGTATTCCTCTCGTGCTTTCCATCAATTTATTGGACACTAAATAATGTTTGGACTAACTCTGCATAATATCATTTTGTAGCCATCATTCACATCAACATTCAATTACAGTCTATTCCCACAAATACTATAATAAATCAAAACATTTTCACTTATTTTATCAAAACTTATATTCAAAATAAAATTGATTTTCAATTAAAAAAATAAAAAGAATCAAATGATAACTAAAAATATATTTATTTATTCATTTCTAACAATAAACTGAATTATTGGAATTTAACTTAAAAACTTATCTTTATATAAACAATGTCAAAATTCTCTTTCTTCTCCTCCTTTTCATTTCTTCTAATTTACTCACTTTTTATAATAAATCAATATAACTGATCATGGTCTATATTAGTTGTTATGTATATTTCCATATTTTAATAAACGTTTTGTCGGTTTTAAACTTAAATTTAATTTTTGAAAACATCGAAGCATTGATTTTAAATTCAAATATTAAGTAAAACTAAATAATAATTAATGGGATTCTATGAAGTGAACTCAAACCATAAAAGTGTTGATCCCAAACCATAAAATAGAGTTAAATGAAAATTAACTTTTAGTACAATTGTTTATTATTGGTGACACTATTTTGGTATCGCATACATTCATATCAAACTTGATTTTATACTAATAATAATATCCAATATATAAAATGATTTATATTATGCATGGTATTTTTGTTCTTAGAGAATTTATAATAAAAATAATAATAATTTATCTAGCATAAAAACATTATTTAAAAAATCAGTATTTTTTCTAAATAATCTAATTTTATGCTAAATTTCATTTAAAATTACTTTTATATTAAGGATTGTTATTATAAAAACATTTTTAAAGTTCTGTTTTTTCACTTTTATTATAGACTTTAAAATGAAAAATGTTTTATAAATATAATTAATAGAAAACTTACAATTTTGACTAAAAATTAATTTAATGGTTAAGTGTTTATAAAATTCATAATTATTTTATAAAAAGTGATTTCAATATTAAAAAAGATAATCGATTTGATAGAGAATCGAAGAAATTTGAAGAATATTTAAATAAAAAAAATTGAAACTAAATTGAAAGACAGAGTATTATTCATAACGACTAACACAACATTGTTTGCAATTCAAACAACAAAACAATTTTCAAAAGTTTGTAAAGAAGTGAAGACAAAGAAAGCGATGTATTGAATCCTAAGACAGTGCAGAAGAGCACAAAAAAATGCAAATCAGTTTCACAAGTATTGCATATATGATGCGTTCAAAGGCATACTTCAATCCAAAGAATAAGAATAGACTACAGAATTGAAGTGTTGCTGAATGTGAACAGAATATTCATGTAATATATTTGGCGATCGTTTCGTTGAGTCAATTGCCGATAAAAATTGAATCCAATCGTCGGTTGTTTTCAATACAAGAAATGTTGAATTGAATTTCAAATTTGGGAATTCAAATACGAGTTCATAAATACGAGTATTTATTGCAACTTCTAATCTGTCACTCTTTCACTCTTTCACTTTCTTTATATCTTTCAATAATGAAAAGTTAAGAACGAATTTCAATAATTTTTGGCGAAATATAAGTTAATAACACTTAGGAATAAGAATTTATGTTCTGAACATATAATTGAGTGTCAGAGTAACGGAAAGGGACAGAAAGGGACAAAACATTCTTTAAATGAAAACTTGATTTAAACGATAATTTCTCTCGAAGTGATTCCAATATAAATGAGAAAATCAGAAACTTATTCGAGCATAAAATGAATTGCTAGATACAATACAAACTTAAATTGTATGTTAAATAATGAAATACTGTTTATGATAGTCCTGGTGGCGATCAAAACATTCAATTTGGAAATTCTTCAATCAATTTAAATGTTAAGTCGAAAGCATTTTAATAGAAATCACTGAATCGATTATATCAGAGATTTTCAAATTAAAATCGTTGAAAAGAAGTGCCAAAAGAAATGCCATTTCCTATCAATTGATTTAAAAGTAGAGTTCAGATAACTTGTGATCACATTTCTGGTGATATTAAAACAAGACTATATACTACATGTCCTACATTTTTATCAATTAAAGAGTGAAATAGTGAACAAAATATTATGATATTATGATAAACAAATAACAAGTATATATGTCTGACTCTTACTTTAAGATTTTAAATTTTTGTAATTAATTGTTATTATTTGTTATAATTATATTAAACTATTATTTTATAAATTGAGTTTTATTTACAAATAAAATGAGTGTAACAAAAATATCTGAAACCTTAGTTTGAAGTCAAATGAAGTCAATGAAGTCAAACATCAAATGTTTTATGACTTCACTAAAACTAAATTTACCAAATTACTTTCAAATAATCAATACACTCAAACCTCCATAACTTCACCCCTCTATTATGGAAACACCTCTATAAAGGAAACTGATTTCCAGGACCC
>JAQFZM010002829.1:0-12456 GCA_034695785.1 Galumna obvia | reverse complement strand
AAATAAATTTGTTCTGGCTTGTGTGAGAGATTTTATAGCTAAAAATCGATTAAAGGAGGTTTTCTCCGCGACTGTATGTTTTAAGGTGAGGGAATTGAAAATCTTAACTTTTTCGCACTCTATTCTCAATTATTATATAATATATTTCATTCAAAATAATAATAAGTCATATATTCTTTATATTTTATGATTTTAATTGGAATAATAACTATAAAGACTAAACGCTTTTATACGAAATGTTTATATTTTTCACAGAAAGTATTAATATTTATCTAAAATCTTTTGGATTAAAAAATAGGCACTTTTTAACAGTTTTAAAAATACTCCCCTTTTTAACCCAATTTGTGTCACATTTGATGATCTCTAGTTTAGAGTTTTCTCAACAAATGTATGCATTATTTGAAAAGAGCGGCAAAACTAATAGTCATATGACTTATAGACAGAGAAAAACATTTTAGAAACAAAAATTTCATTTGAAGTAAACGTTTATTGAAATCGAGTTCTCTTTGTTTTTGAAATCAATTAACAAATTATTTGTACTTCAAATCAGCGATCGATAACTTATATCTCAATTATGGTTTTGTCGATGTAATGGCATCACTGCTAAACACTGAAGACATCACTGAAGAGAAGTCATCTGAAAAGACAAATGAAAGCAAAGGTAAGACAAAACAATGAGTTTTTGTTAGAATTGGTCTGAATTTGGTGTGCAGTCGATGTATTACTTCGGGCGACCGGAGACGCGCCTATTATGAAGAAAAAGAATTGGAGGGTTGACTCCGACCGAACCATTGGATGGGTCTCTGAATTTATTAAGAAATATATCAAAATAGAGTCAAACGAGTCTTTGGTAGGAGTTTTCACTTTTAGTAATCAATTTATTCAATCAATTGTTTCATAATTTTATTATTAGTTTTTATACGTAAACCAAACATTCAGTCCTTCTCCGGACCAAAACGTTCGCAATCTTTTAGAGTGTTTCGGTTCTGACGGAAAATTAGTCTTATATTACGCTAAATCCCAGGCCTGGGGTTAGCCTTTGATCGCATATCATTGAACTTAACTCTTGTGTCCAAATATGAAATCAATAGACTTTTGTGTGAACTCTAAAAGTGATTCAAAAGTTGTTTTTCATTCAATTCCTTCAAAATTAAAGACTGACTGCAAAGCAAATGTTAATCAATATTTTGAGTCAATTATAAGAAACAAAGAAAATGATTCAAATGTTTTGTTGAGTTCTTTTCGGGGACGACCTCTCGTCGGACGACAAATAGATTTATCACAAAATTTGAGGGCTTTTGTTATGAATACTTCAAAAAGCGGTGATTTAATGACTGATCGCTGTTTTCAACAAATAATTCACTGGAATTTAGACAAAACTCCTTCAGAAAGCGATTCATTACCACAAGTATTGCAATGGATTAAAACCTCTGAAGCAATTCATTCTTCAATTAATTCCAATGAAATAAATAAAATAAACAATTAATTAAGTTTTTTGAGACAATTTGACATTTTTTACCAAAAATGGATTGTTTTGTGTTTTCGCCGATAAAAACAAACTTTGAGTTCACAAGTAGTGACTCTTCATATTCGCTGTGTTTTAATGAAAACCTATGTATTCCTCTTCAGCCTAATGTCGAAAGTCGTGAAATTAGTCACCGTTTAGTCGAAAGCAATAAAATTCCTATTTTTCTGAGAAATGAATTAATTACTAAATTTAAAAATTTTATTGACGACCAAATCGATAGAATTCACGACCAAAGGTCTGATCAATTGATTCAACAATTTTTGCCTTCGATTACAAAAGAAAACATCGACTCTATTGTGAATAAGTGTTACAAAACTGAAACTAAAGACAATGTTTTAGATAATTGTAATGAAAGCAATAAATTCTATAATATGTATCACCAATTAATTCATTCCGGAGTATTTACTGAATCACTTATGAAATTTGAGAATTCATTTTCTTTTGCGATCAGAGATCTTATATCAATTCGAGACCAATCATATCAACAATTATTATCAGAACAAACACAACAAATGGAAAACGCCGTCAAAAATATTGGCACCACTTTTAATGAAGAAAATATTAATAATCTTTCAGTTAATCACTTCGAAGACTTAGAAAAATTGAGAGAAGAATGGAATCAAACCATTTCTAATCTTAAGTCCGAACAAAGACATGAATTTTACGAATGGATTAAAAAAGTATTCGAAGATTTAAAAAATGGAAACCAAGAATCAATTACTAATCATTTAAAGTCGACTTCAATCTATTCTAATGATAATAATTTTCAATTGACTCACGAAGACATCGATTGGAATAATTCTTTAAATGAAAATCACAATCAAATGGAAGAAAGTTTTACAATTAATTTAGGCGCTCAACTCAAGACTACTCATAATCTTCGCCTAATTTCTATGGATATCCTTGACTTGTGTCGAATGAAATCCGGGTATTTTTAAACTTATTTCAAACTATTGTTTTTTTTCAGGACTTTGTTCTCATAAATTAAAAATGATTTTAATTTTCTTTCTTTTAACTGATGTCTTAATCATGAGTTATGATAGAAGTTATAGTTGAGACCAAAACTTTATAAATTATTTTAAAATATATAAAATAATTTATATTTCAAAGAGTTTTTAAACTTATTTTTTGAGATAAGTTTTCATATCATTTACTCTTTTCTTTAAAAATTATTTAATACTATTTTTTTTTGAGAAATTTTGATAAATAATCGACAAAATATTTTATTGAAAACGTTTTGATTGATTTTTTATTGATTTAATTATTAATTTTGAAGAAGTTTTCTATCGTTTAATACTTAATAACAATTTATTGGAAAAAATTATATAAATAAAATTGTATCGATTGAAGGCCTCAACGCATTCAAACAGCGATGTCTTTATATTCAAATTCATTGTCGGCTTTGGTTTTATTGGTTGATAATCGAATTAATAGTTATTTAGGAATTAAATCAGGTATTCATTTATAGAATTTATTTACAAATATTTATCCATATTTTAATGATTAAGATTTCGCTAAAATTTGCTCGAAATCAACTGAATTTCATTTCGCCGAACTCGAGGTCCAATTAGATGAGTGCCGCAAATTAGCAGAAAAACAGAGCAGAAGTTCAAGTGATAAGAAGACCGGATTCGTTAGTCTACAAACGGGTGACTTTTATGTTACTAAACACTCGAATCTTTCGTCGACTCATTTGGTCTTCCATTTGGTTTGTGACGACTCTTTGCGTTCGTCTGAAATTAATTCTCGACATCCCGTTATTCTCGGACTCAGAAATATTATGAAAACTTCACATATGAATGATATCTCAAATATTACGATTCCTCTCCTTCTCATACATGAGATGACAGAAGAAATAACTATCCAGTGGTGTCTTAAACGGGCCGAACTTGTCTTCAAATGTGTCAAAGGATTTATGATAGAAATGGCTTCCCTTTCGTCAACGAGTGATGAGAACAGAACCGTTCAATTTGTTGTACCGAAGGTTTGTATTTATTATCAAAAGTTGTGAAACTAATTACGAATACATCTGAAAAACAGGGCATTTCTCAAGAATTGTTCTCAAGTTTGACGGCAATCCTTCCGAGTATTTTCAGACTTTCAAACCCTTTAGTTCTTCGATCGAGTTATGACTTCGAATGAATACAATTAATTAATTATAATTTCAGTTATTTCCAAATATTAATTGTTTTATGATTTTATTCTATTATTAATAAAATTCCAAATAAACTGATTTTGAAATCATTTGATTAAATCTTTTTTTTGTAAATTAATTTTATTAGATTTGAGACGAAAAATCTTAAGAATGAAAAATATAATATTTTATAAATATTTTATAAATTACTAATTAATTAATGCAATGAAATATGTTTTTATAGAAAGCGCTCAGAGATTGTGATTTGAATGCTTTCGACGTGGCTTTCAGTCAGACTTTCAGTGGTTTTCAGTGTTTTCTCTGGCATTCAATGGCTTTAAGGGCTTTCACTCAAATGTTATGTTTGACTCAATTTATTAAAATCTGGTGTCAGTCGTATCGATGTCTGTATTAATGCATTGCTTTTGCAATCATTTGTGAATCGGATCTTAAGTGTCACTAAAATGCAAATCCGCCACAAATTTTGTTTTGATTTAATTGAAGTTTAACTGAATTGTTGTCAGAAATTGATTGCAATTCAATTATTCATCGCTTGATTTGATGTGAAAAATGCAAAAACTCTTCAAAACGACTCAATTTTGAGTTCATTTAATTTTTAATGTTTAATAAAACGGCAAATATTTTCATTTCAATGATTTTAAATATTTTTAACAAAATTAATAAAAATATTTATTTTTTATTAAAATTAATATAAGTTTTATTTTCAGTGTTTATGTGTTTATGTTTTTTGTCTTCAAATGAATTACTCATCGCTTTATTTTTAAATGTCTTAAATTGCAAATTAAGGACACAATTGGTTTGAATTGAATCTAATATTAAATTAAATCCTAATTCGCTTTCAAAACATTTTTGGGCGAAAAATATTTGTTTTAAAATACAATTTATTTAATAATAATAATATAATTGGAAATGTCTTCGAGTCCTTCGAATCGCCGAAACAGAACTAATGAGACATCGAGTGGTCGCAAGAATAGACACGAAGACAATAATCACGAGGACAGAGACGATGGCTCTGAGTTTAATACTCGAGGTCACGGACCCCCTAAAATTGAAGGAATGGTCTCTTTGAAAGTGGATAACATCACACAAAGAACTGGAGTCAATCTTTTAAAGAAAGTCTTTTCAAAATTTGGTGATTTGGGTGACATATATGTCCCGCGATATCCGGACACTTTTGCGAGCCGTGGATTCGCTTTTGTTCGCTATTATAGGAAACGCGACGCCGAAGAAGCGATGCGTGCGATGAACGGCGAAAGACTGGACGGACGTATTCTGAGTATTCAAATGGCGCGTTACGCCCGACCCAACTCAAAGTCATCCCTCGCTTCTAAACGTTCGCACTATAGCTCTGACTTTAGGAGAAATGGTATGAATCGGTCCTACAGACGATCAGCTCATAGCGACAGATTCTATTCTCGGCGCAGACGTTCCCGTAGCCGATCACGTTCTCGGTCGCGATCAAGGTAACTTTACTAACTTTAACCTAATAATACTTTCCTCTTCTCTTAACAATTATTTTAAAACTTATAAATTGTTTTCTAAATATAGAGATAAAAGAAAACACGGGAGGAGTCGGAGTCGAAGCCGAAGTAAAGGCAGATCTAAAAGAAAAGAGCGCTACCGATCAAAGAGTAAAAGTCGATCCAAAAGCAGAAGTCGAAGTCGGAGCCAAAGTAGGAATAGTTCACAGAGTGTTTCCTCACAAAAAAAGAGCGAAAATAAATGTGAAAATAATTCTGAATTAGAATTAGAAGACGAGAAAAATATTAATTCAAATAACGATAACAACAATAATAAGTCTGATATCGAATCAGAGAAATCTCATTCTTTGACAAACGATACGAATGAAGACATGAGTCAATCAAACGGTCGATAGAGTCGACCATCGATTTCAATGTATACTTCTTTCTCTTTCTTTTCTTATTATAACTGAAATTTCGTTAATAAGTTATAGTTTTTAAATGCTTTTGTTTTCCAAATTTTAAAAGACTTTCAAACTTTGAATTCATTTAATAATTGAGAAAAAGTGATGTTTCGATGTATGAGTCGATCCTTTCATCACATTTCCAGACAAATAGTTTTTTGTGAGCACTCAGTTTTCATTGGATTCGCAAATGTATCGACTCTTTTGCATAATTTTCTATTTTTTCAATTGTTTTCAAAGTCTTTCTTCAAATTCGTTGAAATGTTTTGTTTCGATTAATAGTTTGGACTCTTATTTACCAAATAATTGAGACAAACACCCAATGCTTTTGCAATAAAAGACTATCTAATGGTTAACTTACAATAAGCCATACCTTAGATTTCATAGCATTCATCAGAGTTTTGGTTAAAAACTCGAATTAATTAAACACTTTTGAAATTTGTGTCAACTTTTTTGTCAACTTATTTATAAATACGAGAATCGCCTAAAAACAGATTCGTTTCAATTTTGGCCATAAAAGACACTTTGAATTTATATAAATTTACATTTTATTTATTTCATGTAATCAATTGGTTTTTAACCATTGATTTGATCCAAACTTTTAAAATGAAAAAAATGTTTAAATTTCACATATTTTTAGTTAAGAAATTTCATTCATAAGATTTTATTTAAAGCAAATTATATTTAAGTTTAATTACTATTTGTTATATATATTCGATTTAATGGATTTATAACAGACTATTATTTAATAATTGGTTTAATTTTTTCATTGAATATACAAATAAATATTTTAAGTCAAATCGATTCCAGTCTTCATAACTTAGAGATTATATTAAGCCTTATATTTATATTCTATAGAATTGAAGAAATATTGAATTTAAGGTAAAATCGATCGCATATTAAGTTTATTTATTAAATTCAATTTGAATTAATGATTATTTTTGATTGTAAAGTGTTTTAAGTGATTTCACTGATTTCAGTGATTTGAGTCATTTATGGCGCGCGTCATCTCATTGGCGGTAATGTAAGTAATGTAAGCTCTGATGCATTGTTTGGCGGTTCACTCACTTCAAAGATTTTCTAAGCATTCATTGACTCAAATGTTTTCAATGAAATATCTGTTTATTCTGTCAAACATTTCTTATATCCGAATCTCTTTAAACTAAGTAAAGAACAAAAGAGATGATCCATTTGTCCCGATTTGGCCACAATTGACACCAATTCAGGTAAGCCTTTCTCACAACTCTTCGATCAGTTATGAGATCAGCTCTTCGATGGTTGACATGAGAGCGTCTATTCTTCCCTCGGAAAAGATGTTCACAAAATCCGATATCTTTTAGTCTATGGTTTTCACTTCAAATCTAATTTTATCCTAAATTTAATTTAAATTTGATTTAAATGTTTTTTCCGAAGTTTTTCTAAATTTTGAGTCAAATAAGTAAATGATTTTTGCTTTGATTTAACTTAAATTATAATTTGTTTAATATTTTCTTTATTCTAAAGTTTTATAACCAAATTTTCAATAAATATTTTTATTTAATTAATTGTTTTTTAAACAAATTTTAGATTTTATTTGGTTTATAAGTGGTTTATAAGAAAATCAGTGGTTTTTAAGTGAAATAAAACTCAAATATTTGGAAAAACATTTCTATTACTTAAATTTGAGTCAATTTTACGAATCTTTCATTTGTTTCTCAACTGATTTTCATTGATATCAACGATTGAAGAAATATTGAGTTTTGATTGTCTTTCATATCGATTGTGGTTTGAATTATATTTTGTTGTCATATAATAGAGCCTATAGTCTAAGTGTCAGTCGTATGTATCGACTGATGTATTGGTTGGGAGTTGTCTTCATCTGCTCTACTCATGTGTCAGAGAGAGTGTCAGAGAGAGACTCAGACTCACCACCAAATCGATGCCAAATATTAAAAAACGAATACAAATACCTGAGTTCTGACCCAATCATGCCTTTCATCTCTTAATAACTCTCAAATCAATTCAATATCTTTTATTGAAACACAATTTTTTTCAATTATTTATTTAAAGTTTTTATTTTAAATAAATAATTATCAATGAATTAGTCTATAATTCACTTAATTTGAAGTCAATTCTATCATCAAATAAGAAGTAATTCAATGAATTTCTTCAATGAATTAATAATTCTTTAAAACATATGAAAAGTTAAAATCATTTAAATATAATTTTAAAATCATTTTATTAAATATTAAAAATTGTTAGGATTTTAACTTTATTTATCATTTCTAAAATTTTTAAAACAAAATAGTCTTTGAGTCAGTTTTTAAGATTTAAAAAATTTCTTACAATAAGTACTCAAAATTATATACAATAAATAAAAAAAAAATAAAATCTGAGAAATAAATTTTTATAAAGTTATCAGTGATTTAACTCACATTTATTATAAAGTTTAACAAAAATTTAAATTCTAAATACAAAACAAAGTTTAGTCAAAAGTCTTAATTATAAGAAAAAATTGAGAGAATTTGTCAAAATTTTTTTAACAAATTTTAGAAATTATTTTACTAAAATATAGTCTCATAAATTATAAAATTAATTTAATTAAAATTGAACTAGGCTACTCTTTTTATAAATCATTACATATTTGACAAATGTATTAAAGTATTCAATAAAAGGTTTTTATTATAATTTTACATATAATAGAATTTTACGTATAATAGAATTAAGACTACAATACTATTAATTTAAAAAGAAATGAGTATTAAGTAAAATAAACTCATGTCTTAACATTTGAATTAAGTCTATAATTAAATAAAAAAAATGTTAATTGAATATTAATTTTTTAAAATCTTATTTCAGTTCCAAAGAATTGAAGCGGATTTCGATTAATTTTTTATGAAAAATGCAGAGTCCGGGCCCTCCATATCAAGGTATCATTGAATTGATTTAATACTTGCATTTCAAGCGTTGCGCTGTTATTATGCTCTCCTTTTAAACACCTTTTGTTTGTTGAGAACTCTTTATTAGTTATTTTATGAATTATATGATTAAAAATAAGTTTATCTGATTTTCGTCTACAAATTTAAAGTGTTTGAAGTCTTTGTTTAAAACAAATAAATTGATTTCATTTAATTTTTTAAAGAATTAATTCTAATATTATTCTAAACGTTAAGAGAATTTTGTTTTAAAAGTTATTTAATTATCTTTCAGTGAAACAAATTTGAAGGTCACTTACTTTCCCGTCTATTTTAGCTAAAAGTCAACATAAAGTCCACATTTAAAACAACTTTTGGTGTTTTTCTTCAATAAAATTAATTGTTTTGAACTAAAATTAATATTTGTATTAAATAATAGGAGATTGTGGTACGAGAGGGCCATCAGTGGTAAGCACTGACCTCTATTCTAATCGCAATTATGAGAATCACATTCTCGTGAGTATTACTCACTATTGGTTTCACTCTTTTTCACATTCACTACAAATTGTCGAAAAATCTTTCATTAAATAGATGTCCGGAGTGTCCAACAATTATCTAACATATCATACGGAGGGCTCACATCCACCCAATTATTCCGATCAAAACCATTTCAGCACTGGTAGTCCTACATCTCATTCATCTCATCTTCACTATAATTCATCGAATTCGGGTCAGAGTTATGGCCAAACTGTGAATCAATACAATGAGATGTACGACACGTGTAGTCCATTTGCAGCTAATATTTCTCCGACGACTCGACAAACCATTTCTTCGAATATAAAGTATTGGAATTCAGAACAAATGTCTCACAATTCGCACAATTTTAATCAGGGAATACCTCCGCCCCCACTCGTGTCTAGAAACCAAAGTTTAGGTTCTCCGCCGTTACGCTCTCATTGCAATACTAATAATAACTACAGCGGAACTCCTATTCAGCGCCGGTCATCCTCACAGTCACCTCAGGGTTGGTCCCGTTCACCAAATGTGATGTCTTCTCCGAGCACTACTCCTTCGCCGATATCCCACACATCTGTGAATCGTTCGCCGAGTCATATGTCAAATGTGACGAATCAGTCGTTCTCTCCCTCCCATTCTTCACATACAACTCATAACGACTCCTCACAATCGGTTCAAAAAGGAAAGACAGGACTCCCTTTTAATAATCAAAACCATAATTCTAGTCACGTGAGTGCTTCCAATCCGTTGCAATCATTGCAAAAGATGGTAATGACTGAATCGGATAATAATGACATTCGAAATACTTTTAACAATTCAGTTGATATGAATCCCAACACAAGTCTTAAGAACTTTAATAACGACCAAAATGTGAACAATGATCCGGACAGTCCATATCCTACTTACTATAATCTGGATCAAAATAGATTGTGTACACCCCCTCATCCTAATCCTAACCTCAATTCTAATGACATTCCCAGCGATAAAAAAGAGGTTCCAAACGATCGACAGTTAAATGAAAGTGATATCGAGCTTAAGAAATGTGAAAATAAAAGTTCAAACAGTGATAATGATCTCATTTATTCTAATTTGGATGAATCCAAGACTGAGGCTATTCATCGAATAAAACCCAATTTAAATAACATCAGTGACTCTTCAGTTGGGATCAACGGTGATATCCCTTTCAAGAAAATCAATTCCTCTCTACCTAATTGTGAAGTGTCGACAGAATTATCACAAGATGTAATGCCAGAACACGTGACCACCCCTTCTAACTGCAAACGCACAGAATCTAAAGATTCTCTGCAATCATCCGATTCAGAAACAGCTCATTCAGCGTATGGCGAGAGTCGTTCTTCACATATGACCTCTTCGTGGACTATTGACAACAAAGACTATTACAATCGTTACTCAGACCAAAAGAATTGGTCACAACATCAGTGGTCGCACAACGATATCGGACAGACTCCTCCACCACAACCAAACAATTATCTTTCAAATGTTGGTCCCACCGTTAACTGTTTGCCATATCAGTCCTCTTATACGCCCACTCAATGTGCAGGGGGTTCCTCTTCGTGGGCCCCATCTGTTTCTTCATCTCAGAGTTCGACTCCGGGTCAAGAGTTTACGTCTCCAAACCATATGAAATCTCAACAATCAAAGAAAAAAAGGGGCCGACCTTTCGGTAGTAAAAACAGAAAGAATAGTGAAGATAACAGTAATGGAGCCCATCCTTCCAATCCATTGGAGACATTTTCTAAAAAGTGCAAAAAACTGATTACTCAAGAAATAGGAATTAATACTAATGTCAGTATTGATGCGCACGGATTCGATGAATTAACTGTTGTTAACCCTTTAAAACATACTTCAAAACGTAAGAAAACTATCGGTCCGTTCATACGAATGGAAAAAATCAGAGGAAGAGATGCGACGCGTTATGCCATCATAAACGCCAAACCAGAAGATGAAAAAGACATCAAAACTAAATCAATTTCGACAAAAACAGAACCAATAAAACCTATTCGAAGACCTTCTCTGTTGGCCTCATCTAAGAAAATGTTGTCAACTTTTTCTCCTCCCTCTGATCTCAATTCAAATGATAAATCCTGGGTTTGTGCTCTTTGTCATAAAGGACCACATTATAAAGGTTTGGGTGATTTGTTTGGACCGTATGTCATATCAGTCGATGACAAAAATAAATCGTTAACTCAATCGACGTCAACACAAATTTCTTCAACAAATCGATCGCAAACTTTATTTGATTCTTACGACAAAACAATTGATTCAGTCATTAGTTCTGAACAAAAGGCAGAAAAGAGGGGCAGAAGACGGAAATCTGAAACTAATGAAGACGTGATCAACAAAAGTCGATCCAAACAGTGCTCCAAAAATCTAATTTCGACGCAAACTATTGAAATTGAAAATACGTCTTCAAATTCTATAACTTCTGAGGTTTGGGTACACGAAGACTGTATTGTTTGGTCGAATGGGGTTTATCTAATCGGACATCGCATCAAAAATCTTGAGGAAGTCATAAGTGAATCAAATGAAAGCGTAAATATTAAAACCATTTTTTTAAGAAATTTTAGTTTTATTTTTGATTTTAATTAAAATATATTTTATTTTTTTATCTGATTTTGAGTAAATTTTTGAGTTTAAATGAAAATTTTTAAAGACAATCATAACACAAATATTAGAAAATATATTTTAATCAAATAATTATTTAAAATTATGTCGTTTTAGAAATCATAAGATTGAGAGACATTAAAATATATGAATATTTCCAAACACAACAAAATTGAGACCATTCTCTTTACTATCGATTCTATAGTCTTAATATTATTCCGGAATACCCCCTACGAGGCCAAAATTTGAAAATACCCCCCCTACCACTTTGGGACCCTTAACATTAGCGTCTATGAACAGATACTAGATATGTTGGAACTTTTTTGGTTTAGGGGGGTATTTTGCCAAAATACCCCCCCCCCCTTGGACTCGGTCCTTTCGCCATCCCTGATTAAAACCTATACATTGCTGTAAATCATTCTATGAAAAGGAATTTAGTTATTGAATGAAAATGTTTTCATTTGTTTTTTCATTTGAGACATATTATAATTTTGTCTTATAATAAAAAAGTATTTAATTACAATAATAACTTGTAAATAGATGTCTCATTGATTATTATAATGTCAGTCCAGTCTATTCCTATGATTGTCACTATTTTTCCTAATATTGTATTCCAAGTAATTTATTATTATTAATAATAAACTATTTGTTAAGATTGAGGGCCCGCTTAAGACAAACATTTATGTCGATAATAGATGTGTGGAATACAATTGTCAACCAATTGATGGAATTAATAGGGTACGACTGGAGTAATCCGGGCCCGACCAAAATATTTTTCATGAATATGTATGCATATATATTCTTGACCTACATG